>MU682867.1:535-20276 GCA_026770625.1 Nicotiana glauca | reverse complement strand
GCTCTGGAGTAGCCACAGAATATATATATTATCAGAAATAAAAACAAAGGTATTTAATTCACTTCCCAACTCAACTTATCTTATCACAGGAGTACAACCACTCGCTCCCATCTTAATATCAATCTTTCATTTATTCATCAAAAACAACATATATACATATATATATATATATATACTACCGTCAACTGTGGCTAATATCGACAATCATTATCTGTTATTGATGCGGCGCGCACCCCGTGGGTGGCGGAGGCGGCAACACTGTTTTTGAAGTTTCAAACAGTTTGGTAGAGATTTGGGGGATGATGTTTGGAGCTTTGGAAAGAGGAGAGGGAGAGGGTTCAAGGGTGTAAATTTGGGCGTCATTGGAGCGTCGACGCCGGCGGAGACGATTTTAGGCGGCGGTTTGCGACGGAGGGCGGTGAGGAATTAGGGTTTGTGTGTGGGGGCTTCTGAGAGACGGATAGGGGGTAAGGGTAGGGGTTCGATGCTAATATATTAAAACTACCCTAGTTCCTGACCGTATGATCAAAGATCCTCAACGGCCAGGATTAATTCCTATTAAAACGACGTCGTTTTATTACAAGGGGGCTGGACCGGGTTTCCTTAGGCGGGTTGGGCTAATTTGGCATGGATTTGGGGTTTGGGCTCGAGTTTGTGGCCCAAAACTGGTGGCCTGATTGCCCTTTCCTTCATTTTATTTTCTTTTTTGTTGGTTTTCCTCTCTTTTCTTTCTTTATTTATTTAAATTTTTGGATTTTATTCAGTACAAAATTAAAATATATCCAAAACCTGATTTAATTCTAAAATGAGACTAATTAATTCTCAAAAATTAAACAAATCCTAGTTTAAAAAGAAAACTTAAGGAAAAATAAAAAATTGAAAGTAAAACAATATAAAGGACTATTTTTAATTATTTTCTCCTATTTTCAATGATGTTAATTAATCTAAAAATCTAGAATTTGGTCTTAAATGCAAGTATGCTATTTAATAAATCATTTTTTATTTCTTTATTTTTATGACAACTAAAAATGCACACAAAAAGCAAACAAAACACAAAATCATGCAATTAATTTCCTAAAATTCAAATAATAAAAGAAAAAAATCCTAATTTTAAGAATTCTATAGGAATATTTGAGCAAGGCAAAAATCACGTGCTCACAGCTGCCCCTCTTTGCTCGGAGACACGAAGGTATTTCGAGCAAAGATAAATGAGCAACTATGAGAGATTTTTGCCTGCTCAACATTCCATGAGAAGCATTTTGAAAACCGTCTGACCGAACCCTACTTCAGAGGCTGCCTACATATCCTTGGCTATAAAGGAATCAGGTCAGTGTTGTTCTGGAAGGTTTGGTAGTTGGGACTACTAGGAGCTGTGATTTCACTGATGTTGCTGCTACTGCTTGCTGACCTCCTTATTACACCAAAAGGAAAATCAAAGATAAGCTAGTTATGCCTATCAACTATGGGTTACAAGATTCCTATCTATAAGTCTCTTAAAGCTTGATTTTGAGTCTTAGCTGATTTTGATGTGGACTCCGATCAGAATCTTGGTGCTCGTAAGTTGTAGGTGTCATTTCTTTCTATAGCATTGAGTCAAAACAGGATCGTCGGAGCTTGTGGCTTCAATCAAATTTGAGCGATTCGCACCTTTGTTTGCTTCAAAGTTTGAGTTCATTTCTTTTTGTTCTTTTCTTCTTTTCTTTATTTTGGATTGAGACTCATTCCAACGATCGTCTTGCACCCTGTGCCTCGATGTCAAACCTACTTAAACACCAAAACAAACAAATGAACGAAATTGTTTTGCCCCAGTTTTCACTAGGAAAATTTCGTAAGTTAGTTGTGACACATATCTAAGCGATCAAATCAGGATTGTGTATCCTTGTGAATGAAGCCAAGTTACCTTGGGAAATGACTGGGTTATACCGGAAAAGAAAAAGTTTGTTTGGGTTATGCCAGGGAGATCCACGGGTTATGCCGGGATGGAAAGAAAAAGTCTTAGTGGGTTATGCCAGGGAGATCCACGGGTTATGCCGGGATGGAAAGAAGAAAACAAAAAGCTCCTTGGGTTATGCCAGGGAGATCCACGGGTTATGCCAGGATGGAAGGAAAAAAGCTCCTTGGGTTATGACAGGGAGATCCACGGTTATACCGGGATGGAAAGAAAAAAAAGCTCTTTGGGTTATGCCAGGGAGATCCACGGGTTATGCCGGGATGGAACGAAAAAATCTCCTTAGGTTATGCCAGGGAGATCCACGGGTTATGCCGGGATTGAAAGAAAAAGTCTCCTTGGGTTATGCCAAGGAGATCCACGGGTTATGCCGGGGTGGAAAGAGAAAAAAGCTCCTTGGGTTATGCTAGGGAGATCCACGGGTTATGCCGGAATGGAAAGAAAAAAGCTCCTTGGGTTATGCCAGGGAGATCCACGGGTTATGCCGGGATGGAAAGAAAAGGGCTTCTTGGGTTATGCTAGGGAGATCCACGGGTTATGCCGGGATGGAAAGAAAAAAGTTCCTTGGGTTATGCCAGGGAGATCCACGGGTTATACCGGGATTTGGAAAGAAAAAAGCTTCTTGGATTATGCCAAGGAGATCCACAGGTTATGTCTAGATGGAAAGAAAAAAGCTCCTTGGGTTATGCCAGGGAGATCCTCGGGTTATGCCGGGATGGAAAGAAAAAAACTCCTTAGGTTATGCCGGGATTTGGAAAGAAAAAAGCTCCTTGGGTTATGCCAGGGAGATCCACGGGTTATGCCGGGATGGAAAGAAAAAAGCTCATTGAGTTATGCCAGGGAGATCTACGGGTTATGCCGGGATGGAAATGAAAAAGCTCCTTGGGTTATGCCAGTGAGATCCAGGGGTTACGCTGGGATGGAAAGAAAAAAGCTCCTTGGGTTATGCCAGGGAGATCCACGGGTTATGCCGGGATGGAAATGAAAAAGATCCTTGGGTTATGCCAGGGAGATCCACGGGTTATGCCGGGATGAAAGGAAAAAAAGCTCTTTGGGTTATGCTAGGGAGATCCGCGGGTTATGTCGGGATATCTAGGGAATGGGGCCCTATGCTACCATGATTTTTTATTTTGGAATTTTTATTTTCATTTATTTTTCTTCTGTCTTTCTTCTTCTTTACTTTATTCTTATTTTCTTCCTTTTATTTAGTAAAATGCATGAAAGAGTTTGGGGGGAAACTTCCCTTTGGTCGGTTCCCTGCTGCAAAGCTGTTTCAGCGCTTGCGCATTTCTTTTCTCTTTTGGGTTGCACCTGCTTCTTGCATGGTTGCTTTGAATTACACCTGTTTTATCTTTCAACAAAAAAAAATTTGTTAGTTTGAAATGGCGATTGGTTTGTGGCCTTGATCATCTCAATTGCTTGATCCCGGCCCAATGTCCGTTGAGAACTTTGCTGCTTGTTGGTCTTGAAGGGGAATCTCTTTTCAAACTGACAGGACTCAACTTTAGGAATTCATGATGACTCGCCCGTGTGGGCTCTGGTCTTTTCACTCTATTATGCTCTTATTACCTTTGTCTTTGACTTTCTTTTCTTTCCAATGTTTTTTCTTTGAAGGTATCTACCACCATAGCCAGTCGGGATTGGCCTGACGCACCCGTTAAGGCTGGGTATTCTCTTTGGCTTTTGCTAGGCGGAGCCCTATTAAACCAATCCTACCACCTTTTCTTTGTAATAGTCCCGGAATAAGAGTTAGACCGAAAGTGATTCAAAGAAGAAGTATACAAAAAGGCAAGCATATGAGTTTAAAGAGAAGCGTCCCTTTTGGGGGAAAAGAAGGACTTATCTGGGGGGTGCATGCTGACTTCAAATGGACATGACATGCTTCTTGGACTGGATGCCCGACCCACACAAACTTTCCAGCTTTTCGTGAACCCATTAATCCGTATTTCAAATCCAGGGAACCTTGCCAGGACTCTTTTAGTGGTGAGATGTCTTCTTTTCGGTCGACAGCGCCCTTTGCGGGTTTTTGCTAATCGACCTATCTCATTTCTCTTCTCACCGTCGCCCGATAGTTTTATTTACGAGTTTTCAGTAAGCGGACTCTCTCATTTCCAAATTCTCTGCTCGCCGTCGCCTTATGGTGCTCGAAGGTTTTCACCGATAAGACTCTCATTTTATTTCTCTCAATTTGAATTGCATCAGATTTTGACAATGATGTTTTCACTTCCTCGCCTTTGCCAATTGATCGAAAGGACTTGAACAAGGTCTTTGGGTAAAAAGGATTTGGGCGAAACTACAACTTTGAAACCATTTTTGTGGGCTCATGGCCGAACCATTATATCATTTGCCCCACTTTCAAATTTTAAGGAAATTAGGATTTTTGTTTTGGTGTGACTGAACCTCAAGGAGAGGCTGCCTACGTATCCTTTCGGAATCAAGTCGAACATAGTTCAGGGAAACAATTTTTGTTTTTGTTTTTGCTTCGTTTTTCTTTTCTCCCTTTTTTTCTTTTCTTTTTTTTTTTTCTTTTTCTTTTTCTTTTCTTTTCTTTTCTTCTTGTTTTTCCGCTGGTACTTCCGGGTTTCAAAGAGGGTGACCAAAGAAAAGTAATCGGCTCAAAGGGTTTACGAAGGGTTGATAATATTTGGATAGCGGGAAGGAAAGCCTTTGTCATCTCAATTGCCCAAAAACCAACACCGCAGAGAGCCTAGACATAGTACCTTTTTACTGCATCTGCATTCACAGTGGTTTCAGGATCATTTCCTTTGATATCTCCCAAATACAATGCTCCTCTCGGCAATATCTTTTGGATTATGTATAGGCCCTTCCAATTAGGAGCAAATTTTCCTTTTGCTTCTTGGTGATGAGGGAGAATGCGTCTCAGCACAAGTTGTCCCACTTCTAAATTCCTAGGGCGTACTTTCTTGATATAAGCGCGGGACATTCTTTGTTGGTACAACTGCCAGAGAAAAACCGTGGTCATTCATTTTTCATCAATTAATGACAACTGTTCTAGCCGGTCTTGACCCACTCGCTGTCCTCAATTTCTGCTTTGATGATTATTCGGAGTGAAGGAATTTCTACCTCTGCAGGTATGACAGCCTCAGTTCCATAGACCGGGGTCGCTCCGACCGATGTACGCACTGTGGTACGGTATCCAAGTAATGCAAAAGGCAGCTTTTCATGCCATTGCCTGGAGCTTTGAATCATTTTTCTCAAAATCTTCTTGATATTCTGATTTGCTGCTTCAACGACACCATTGGCTTTAGGCCGATAAGGAGTAGAGTTTCTATGCGTTATCTTGAATTGTTCACATACTTCTCCCATCAGACGACTGTTCAAGTTCGTAGCATTGTCGGTAATGATAGTTGCAGGAATGGCAAAGCAGAAAATGAGATTGGAGTGCACGAATTCTACCACAGCTTTCTTGATAACTGACTTGAGAGTGATGGCCTCAACCCATTTTGTGAAGTAATCAATGGCAACTAATATGAATCTATGTCCGTTCGAAGCTTTCGACTCGATTGGCCCAATGGCATCCATACCCCAGGCAATGAATGGCCAAGGTGCTGACATCGGATGAAGCTCTGTTGGAGGTTCATGAATCAAATCACCATGCACCTATCATTGATGGCATTTCCGAACAAAGCTGAAGTAGTCCTTCTCCATGGTCATCCAGTAATACCCCGCTCGAAAGATTCTCTTTGCCAAAACATACCCATTCATATGAGGTCCGCACACCCCCACGTGTACTTAATGCATAATTCTTCCGGCTTCCTCGGCATCAACACATCTTAGCAAATTGAGATTCGGGGTCCTTTTATACAAGACATCACCACTTAAGAAGAAACCACTCGCATGTCATCAAATGGTTCTCTTTTGATCTCCAGTGGCTTCCTTATGTTTTTCAGATATCTCTTGATATCACGATACCATAGCTGGGTGCTGGGTTCTGCCCCAACCGCATTACAATAACCATGCCTTTCTTTAATTTGAATTTCCAGAAGATCAATATGGGCATTGCTTGGGTAAGGCAGCATCGAAGCCAGAGTGGAAAGTGCATCGGCTAGTTCATTGTGACACCGAGGAATGTACCTAAATTCTATTAACTTAAACTGCTTGATGAGATCTTCTACATGTTGCCGATAGGGAATGAGCTTAACATCTCGAGTCTCTCACTCTCCCTGGGCTTGCCGGATAATCAGATCAGAATCCTTCATGATCAATAACTCTTCAACATCTTGGTCGATTGCCATATTCATGCTCATGATGCAGGCTTCATACTTGGCAGTATTGTTTGTGCAGAAGAATCGGAGCCTGGCTGTAGCTGGGTAGTGCTGACCAGTGGGTGAGATCAAGAATGCCCCAATTCCTACACCTCTAGCATTTACTGCTCCATCAAAGAACATTTTCCAAGCACGAGTGTCCTCATAGAATGCTTCTATTGAATTTACCTCCTCATCTGGGAAGTATATGCTCAACGGTTGGTATTCCTCATCAACCGGGTTTTCAGCCAAATGATTTGCCAACGCCTGGGCTTTCATTGACGTGCGAGTGACATAAACTATATCAAATTCAGTGAGCAAAATTTGCCATTTTGCTAGTCTCCCAGTGGGCATCGATTTCTGTAATATGTACTTCAAAGGATCCAACCTAGTTATGAGGTAGGTGGTGTGGGCTTGATGATAATGTATCAACTTTTGAGTGACCCACGTCAAAGCACAGCACGTTCTCTCCAATAGAGTGTATTTCGCTTCATAACTGGTGAACTTCTTGCTCAAATAGTAAATTTCCTACTCTTTCTTTCCGATTATATCATGTTGCCCGAGGACACTGCCGAAAGAATTTTCTAATACTGTCAGATACAAGAAGAGAGATCTCTCTCGCTCCGGTGGGACCAAGACTGGAGGATTTGACAAATATTCCTTGATCTTGTCGAAGGCCTCTTGACATTCAGATGTCCATTTGATTGCTGCATCTTTCTTCAATAGTTTGAATATGGGCTCACACGTGGTAGTCAGTTGAGCAATAAACCGATTGATATAATTTAACCTGCCCAATAAGCTCATCACGTCTTTCTTAATTCTCGGAGGAGGTAGATCTCGAATAGCCTTTATCTTTGTTGGATCTAACTCGATACCTCTCCTGCTGACTATAAAACCCAGGAGTTTGCCTGATGGGACTCTAAAGGCGCATTTAGCCGGATTCAGCTTCAAATCGTACTTGCGCAATCGTTCAAAGAACTTTCTCAGATCTCGAACGTGGTCATACTGAGTTCAAGACTTGATGATTACGTCATCCACATACACCTCTATCTCCTGATGCATCATATCATGGAAAATGGTGGTCATGGCTCTCATATAGGTTGCTCCGGCATTCTTCAGCCCAAATGGCATAACCCAATAATAGTATGTACCCCAGGGTATGGTGAAGGTTGTTTTCTCTGCATCTTCTTCATCCATCAACACCTGGTGATATCCTGCGTAATAATCCACGAAGGACTGTATCTCATGTTTGGCGCAGTTATCAACAAGGATGTGGATGTTGGGCAAAGGGAAATTGTCTTTGGGACTTGCCCTATTCAAATCTCGGTAGTCCATGCACACCCGGGTTTTCCCATCTTTCTTTGGCATTGGAACTACGTTGGCCAGCCACGTGGTATATCGGACCACTCAGATTACCCCCGCTTTCAGCTGTTTTGTGATTTCTTCTTTGATCTTATCACTGATATCAGTCTTAAACTTTCTTTTCTTTTGCTGAATTGGAGGACAATCGGGGTAAATTGGAAATTTATGCACTACTAGATCAACGCTCAGTCCTGGCATGTCATTATATGACCAAGCAAACATATCTTGAAACTCAAACATGAGTTGAATTGTTGCATGTCGAGTTTTCTCATCTGTGTGAATGCTTATTTTGGTTTCTCTGATTTCTTCGGTTGTTCCCAAGTTAACCGGTTCAGTGTCATTCAAATTTGGCTCAGGTTTTTTCTCAAATTATTCCAGTTCTCGATTTATTTCCCTAAAAACCTCTTCTTTGTCATATTCCGGTTCTTGGTTCATTATATCACAGTTAGACATCATGTTTAGATCTGGGCATGAAGTCTGCACGCATGTCATGTTATTTAAAGTTGCATTATTAGAACTGAAAAGAAAAATGAAAAAGAAAAAAACAAAAATCAAAAAGAATAAAGAGAAAATGGATGATGAAATATTGATTTTATTTCTTAGAATTTGGAAAGATAATAAGGTTTACATTCGGGAATTTTAAAGACAAGAAACTAAAAGAAACATCCGAGTTACACCCTGAAATAACTCGGGATGCAGAAAAAGTGGTAGGGCTAGTCTATCGGGACTCCTGCCTGATCGGGAATGGCGTAGACTTCCAGTTTTGGAGTTTAGCATCCGGTCCCATATATAGCACCTCAGCGGTGCTAGTGCCCTCCCCTGGCTGAACTATGTGGGTCTCATAGAGTATTTGTCTCATAACTCCACATATATCTTCGATTTCCTCAGTTGTGAACACCTCATCGTTCTCCTCTTCACTGTATTTAGGTTTGACAAAGGTCTCATACAGATGTGGCAATGGCTGTGGCAAGACCCATCCTTCTTTCTTTCTTTCATCTGCCCATTTTTCATCATGTGGGGTAGGGTGGAAGCCTATCCCGAAGAACTTTTCTGTTGTGGGTAGGGTTACTGGCTATAATTGAAGCATTAGACAAGAAAGGTTGGGGACAAAGATTTCCCTCCTCGTACTGATCCGCCACTACAATTTCAAAGGCTTGGTAAATAATATGTTCACTTCCTTCCCTTGCCTCCAAACATAGGATAGATGGGTCCCGATAAATGGACTACTCGTCTTCTCCGTGGACCACAATTTCCTGATCTTCATACTCGAATTTCACCATTTGGTGGAGGGTGGAGGGTACCCCTCCTGCAGCATGGATCTAGGCCTTCCCATAAGAAAATTGTAAGATATATCCATGTCTAACACCTGTAAAAGTCACCTCGAAATCCACCGGGCCTATAGTTAATATCAGATCAATTTCTCCGATAGTATTGAGACGGATCCTTCCAGTCTTGATTTCCATTCTCTACAGTGTGGACAGTGGGCAGATGTCAACAGCCGAGCCTCCATCCACCATGACTCGCTTGACATAGTAACCTTCACACTTGACAGTCAGATGTAAGGCTTTGTTGTGAGCCGCTCCCTCTGGAGGCAAGTCATTTTTACTAAAGTAGATTTGGTTGATGGTGAAGAACCTTTCTGCCATTCTTTCAAACTGTTCGACTGAAGTTTCAACTAGCACATACATCTCATTCAGAGTTTTTATTAAGATCTTCTGATGTTCGGAGGATTTCGTCACCAATGCCAGCAACGACATTTGTTCAGGATATTTTCTCAATTGATCCACTATCTCATAATAAGGCATCTTCATTTTCTGGAAGAAAGCCTCTGCTTCCTCAGTACTCACGGACTTCTTGGATGGAAAGAGCCTTCGTGTGGCATTGTTTACCTCTTGTACATTTGAATATTTCTCAACAGAGGTCTAATCTTGGAAGTTCTCCCAAGATTTCTTTACCCTTGTACGTAACCACTATTTGCTGATAGTTCCATGGCACCGTAGAAGGGTCTGTCATTGGCTTCTATGGAACGTGTCCAATAACCACTGGCTCATTCAGCCGAGGCGGTTTAATTGTTCCCCGTACCACATAAGCTCCTTTTGGTGCATACATTGGTGTTCCATTTTTCACTTCAAATTTCTTTGGAGCGCTCACAACCAGTGGATTTTCTTGGCGACCTCGCGGAACATAGAGAATTCCATTTTTAGGAGGCGACGTCTCTGCTTTTGTTTCAGCCTTCTTCTCAGGTTCAGTCTTGACGATTTTATTCTTCTTTTCCCCTTTTTCTTGCTTCGGCACTACTTTGGGCTTCCTTTCTGCGTCAGCGATAGCAATTATAGCTTTCAATGCTGGATTAAACTCCTTGTCTTCACAAATCATCCCAATTACCGGCCCGTTGTTGTGAGCGGGCAATGGATTGTCGGTCACATTTGGGACTTCCTCATCCCTCAGCACTATTTTTCCCTTTTCTATCAAATCTTCCACGGCTTTTTTTAATGTCTAACAGCTGTCTGTACTATGCCCCTCGGCTCTTGAGTGATAAGCACATCTGACGCCCCGCTGATAGGATGGTGATTCTGGGTTTTGCCTGTTTTGGGCTATGGGTTGCAGCAGATTCATTTGAACAAGCTTCGGGAACAGACTTGGAGTGGGGTTCATCGATTGGTGTAAATTTTGGTCTTTTGGGTGGTTCCCGAGGAAGGAAGTTATTCTACGGAGGTCGAGGATTATAGTGGTTCTGGTGAGGAGGTTGATTTCTTTGGAATGGAGGTTGATTTCTGTTGGACTGTGGTTGCGGTCGGGCAAAGGGTTGAGCGTTCATGACCGCATAAGGTGGGGGATCATAAGCCATATCAGAATGAGGATAGTAGTGTTGAGGGGTTCTTTCAGAAAACACAGGTCTAGGAGCCCGGAATCTTCTTCCCCCTGATGTTGTCATAACTGTTTCCTCTTTCTTTTTACCTTTGTCCATTCCTCCAAACCCGCCTTGGATGGCTTGGGAGGTTGCTCTGATGGCCGACTGACTCAGAATCCTGCCCGTTTTCAAACCTTTCTCTACCATTTCACCAATTTTGATGGCCTCTGCAAAAGGCTTGCCCATGGCTGACTTCATGTTTTGGAAGTAATCTTCTTCTCGAGCCTGGAGGAAAACAATGACCATTTCTACTTCATCCATGGGAGGTTTCACCCTCGATGCCTGTTCACGCCATTTAATAGCATATTCTCTGAAGCTTTCTGAGGGTTTCTTCTTTAAATTTGCCAGAGAATTCCGGTCTGGTTCGATGTCAATATTATATTGAAACTGCCTTACAAAATCTCTAACAAGATCGTCCCAAATGTGCCATCGTGAGACGTCTTGGTCCATGTACCATTCTGAGGCAATGCCTACTAAACTCTCTCCGAAGTAAGCCATCAACAACTCTTCTTTTCCGCCGTCCCCATGCAGCTGATTACAATACTTTTTCAAGTGAGTGATAGGATCGCCATGCCCATCATACTTTTTGAATTTTAGCGTTTTAAAACCCGAAGGAAAGTGCACATGAGGGAACATGCACAGATCTGTATAAGAAACACTTTTTTGCCCACTCAAGCCTTGCATATTCTTTAAACTCTACTCAAGGCTCCTCATTCTTTTCGCCATCTTGTCCTGTTCAGGAGCTTTAGGAGTTTTATCTTGCCCTGGTGTAAGCTCATATGGTGGTAGCTGAGAGTAAGTATACGTGGGATATTGAGGAGGATCCGCCTGAAAGACAGGGTTTTGGAAGGTGAAAACTGAGGGTCAAAGGCTGGCCTTGGCAGTGATGGTTGTGTTGTTGCAGAGCATGGTGGAGTAGTGAAAATGTTAGGAGCTGCTCCTGATGGGAACACCTGGGGGCGGACTTCAGAAGGTGTTCCTATGAAGTGGGCGGTCATAGTAGGTTGTCCCAACGGAGTATTTGAGTGGCTAATGGGGACATTGGAAGTACCCTCGGATCTAGGAAATAGTTCAGGAAATCCAGGGATGGCGCTTGGAGGTTCTCTTCCATTGGTCCAGTCATCCCACATCTCCATGAGTTAGAGACCTAGTATCCGGTTCTCTTTGGTCATGATGGACTCAGATGCTGGGACCCCCGAGATGGGGCTATCTTCAGATATAGGAATTGCGGGCAAAGTCATTTCTGTAGACATTTTCACACTACCTCTCAATCTGGTAAAGTATTGATGTGATGCCAGTGTACCACAACCAATCACCATTTCTAAAAGCTAAGCTAGAAATGTGACAGCAACAACAATTAGTTTGAAACAAATAACAGATTGCTAACTGCACATTGGGGTGTGATGCACCTATACAGTTAAATGAGTATCTAAATGTTTGCTACGGTTGCATGCGTCATCCCAGCTTTTTCTTTTGTTTTCCTTGCTTTTCTTTCTATTTGTTTTTCTCTCGTCTTTCTTTGTTTATTTTTTCTTTTCTTTTCCATGGTTTTTCTCTCGATTCCTTATTTTCTTCTTTTGCATTTCTTTTTCTTTCTTGTTTTCCTTTTATTTGCTTCCCTCGTATTTTCCCCTTTTTCCTTTTTTTTTCTTAGGGTTACGGTCGAATCTTATGGAGATTGTCTACGTATCATGACCCCATATGAATCAGACCAAGCATAGTTCTTGCAAATAAATGCCAAAATAAGGAAATAATAATTTTTTTTTGGGATTTTTAATTTTTCATTAATAAAACTCTGATTACAAAGGATACTAGACTATTTGTTTTTCTTAAAAGGAAAATTACAAAACAAACTCAAAACAAAATACGGACTCGATAACTAGGAATACATCAAAGCTTCAAATCCTGGAGCCTGCGGGGCATCATTCGGCATCGCCGTGGGCCTACGTGCAAGACCCCTTTGCAACTGCTCCAAATCATTCATAACCTGACGAACAAATATCATCACTGAAGCAAAGAAAGTGGTACAACCCATTCGTTCACCCGCTTGACATTTCATAACAATATAATTTGCAATGCCTCTGATTCTTTCCCTGATCCCGCCCTTTTCTTGGAGTAGTCGGCTTATCTGTTGGTTACGAGCCTCTAACACCTGGGAGTCATGGAAGTGATGGTCTTGTAACAGTTTTATTTCCTTCTCCATCTCGGAGATTAGCCCATAGCATTGTTCCCTCTCAGCCTGAAACTCTTTGTCCTGTCGGGCTGCCTTATCTTCAAGATTGTTCATTTTTCTCTTCATATTAGCAATGGTTCCCTCATAATTTCTTTTCATTTGTTGTACAAATTGGGTTCTTTCCTCGGTCTTCTTTGCCCACTATGCCAGGAGTTTTGCCATGTTCCCTTCAGATTTCTCCAATTCTTCCTGGCACTCCGAGACTTGCTTCTTCAGCCCTTTTATCAATCTCTCGTCGGACCGACTTCTTTCTTGACTTTTGGCAGCTATTTTCATTTGTTGAATTTCAGCCTTGAGAGCTTCATTTTCTTGGGCCAGTTTATTTTTATCACCTTCATCAGCTACTGCTTGCACACTTTTTTCAAATTGAATGTCTCGGACCTGTTGCTCGAACTTCCCTATTCTCGCTCGGTATTCCCTTTCCTTGGCTAGCCAATCCCACTGTACCTGGGCCCCATCGGTTAATTATTGTACATGTGGCCTTTGGCGGGTCTCTCAGGGATTTGAAATATTTTGCCAAACCAGGTCAACTATTTGGGATCCACTTCGCCTCTAGCCAAATCCTGAACTATAGTCTTAGGCTCAAGTTACCTGCACTCATTCCATATTTATTGGATTTTTCCTTTTGGGAATGCAGCTTTTGGGACTAACTCAATGATTTGTCCACTTAAGTCTTCATCATTGTGAACAGTTTGGAATCTTCCTAGTTGCCTCAGGACTCGATAGAGAGCGTAAGGTTGGTTGCTTCGGATGCCCATCAAAAGAATATAATGTACTTCTGTCGATGCGTACACAGCCTCAGTAGCAGGAATCCATCCAAAATCCCATTCAACTTTATCCACAGTCAAAGATCTCAAGCATGACAACCAAGCCTCAATGCCCTCGGGGAACTCAATACCTGTTACCCTGGTTCCAAACTCCGTAATACAACCTAGTCCGGTTAAACCATAGTTCATATACCCCGTGTGATGACAAAGGTGCTTCTGTATCCATAGATGTAGTAGCAGATTGCAACCCTGAAAGAATTTTACACCCTTTCGGCACATGTTTAAAGCTCGATACATTTCCGCCATAATCAAGGGAACCACGGTGCTATTAGACTTCTTTATGGCAACATCTAACATTCCTACAAGGCCGATGTCTATGTGACCGTCTTTTCTTGGACAGACCACGACTCCCAGAAAAGCTACCATGAATGCCAACCCCCGTCGGGCCTCCCATTCATCTTTATTTCCGGCATGTGTCAAACCGGTATTGGGCTCCTCAAAACCTTTCGAGTTGCCATATCGGTGGTATAAGAAATGCAGTGTTCAATATCCTTCTGCTAGATATGGATCTTGAATGTCCCGACTGATGCTCAACAAGTCCAAGAATTTGTGAAGGGTTAACGGCCTCGGTGCCAATGGGTATCTACTCGTGAGGTTCCCGTTGAGACCTACATATCATGCAATCTCCTCTAGTGTAGGTGTAAGTTCAAAGTCCGAGAACCGAAATACATTACGGGTTGGGTCCCAGAATGGTATCAGTACCTCAATAATATCTGCTCTTGGTTTGATGTTCAGCAAATCAACGAGACCACCCAAAACCTTGACCACGGTTTCTCTGCTACCTTTTCCCAAATCATTCCACCATATGTGGAGCTTCAAAGGGATCTCACTCAAGCCTGAGTAGGGTTCAATGTCAATGGTATTCATCCTGCACATTTATTTAAGGGAATTTAATGACTTATCTTGACCTAAAAGAGAAAAATGGATATTTTTGCAAAAAATTCTTTATTTAGAAAACAAGGACTTGGTTTTGTAAATACGGCCTTTCAGCAATTCTGGGAGGAAGATTTTAAGGATGTACCCGCAAACTATTTTAAAAATGACTCAATGTGGCTGTTCTTGCAAAAACAGCCTTCCGGCGCCCTTTTGGGGACATTCGGCTTATTTTAACAAGAATGGCATCACCGACTTATTTAGGACAAAAATTTAAAATTTTGACATTTTTTTGGCTATTTTTGCAAAAGGGAGGTTGGACCCAATAAGGGTTGCCTACGCATCTCACATCCGTGAGAATCAAACCAGCGTAGTTCAAGCAGACTTGCCAAAACCAAATATATATTTTTTTAACAACAATTTTTCTCTTTTCAAATATTTTCCTGTTTATTTTTTTAAAAAAATCTGACAGTATTTTGGTACTGTTTGGGTATTGGTTTTTCAAAACAAATGGTTACCATCACTTATTCCTAACACTGCTATTTTTCTCAATTTTCTCTTATTATATACAAGCCGGTCAACATGCAAAGCCGAGCAAATAAATGTGCAAGTAGCACGTAAGATGCATCAGGATGGTTTTTTTCATTTCAGGTCACCTGTCCTAGACGTACCCAACCCCGGTGTTGAGTCCCCTAAGTCAAATGCACATGAAGCAAACAAACGTTCCTACTAGGGATCCGACATGAGGTTTTGTTCTTCTAGGTTTAAACCCTAGGTTTATTGGTCTAGACCTGGCTTACCCGAGCGAACAACTTGAGCCGAGGGGGAGGCAGCGTACCGGGGATACAGAAGCTCCGCCGGGTTAGCAACTTATCCAAACCTCATTCTAAATGGGAAAAGACTCTAAACAGAAGAGAAGCTACACAAAGTGCACCCTTCTCCATGATGTAGAAGACTCGGAGAGAGGAAGGGATTCGTAACAGTTTATATATACAATTCAACAAATATCAAAGCGGTAAAATATTTAGCACGTATAGCATGGAACATGTAGGAAAATCAGATAAATCCAAATATAACAATTATACTAAGCTCGAATTCTTGAACCCTAAATCAAAATTCTGGGTTCGTATCCCCAACAGAGTTGCCAGAGTTGTCACACCTCCTTTTTTAGACATCTACCCGAAGGATAACGTATAAGGGAGTTTTTCTATTTAAAGTGACATTATTCGAAATGGGATTATTTATTTGTTTAGAGTCGCCACTTGGGATAGGTTTAGCTTTTGGTGTCCCAAGTCACCGGTTTATCTTGAATCCCAAATCGAGAAAAATTTCGACTTCCCGAATGGAGTTTGCGAACTAGAAATTCTAAGTAAGGAATTCTGTTGATCCAAGGGAAGGTGTTAGGCACCCCCGGATCCTGTGGTTCTAGCACGGTCGCTTAAACTATTATAAATGAATAAAATCTGATTTTAATACATGTCATTCTATAGTGCAATTTTTTAGAATTATTTACCGCTTTTAATTAAAAAAATTTAAGAAATTGAACGTCGTCTAAAATATATTTTCGGATCACGTCACATGAAATGCACCCGGATCCTCGACACATGTTATTCAACATTTTGGAATTTGGATTTGGGTTGCATGAAATGCACACCCGTATTTAGGAAGGTAAAATTATTAAAAAGCGCGCCTACAGCGACTAACATGTTATTAACTTTGCGGGAGGCCATGAAAATTTGCTATATGGCACGTCCCAAATTCTACGTATTTTAATATAAATATTTAAAGAGGGCCACGCAATTTATGAATTTTTATTTGGCGTGGCGCACCTCGTTTTATTTTTTAAAGGTCATCCTAAAAGATACTACTATTTTCTATTAGATTTGTCTCTAAAAAGGCCTAATTAATTAGTTAATAGTATCAGTAAACTATCAATCAAGGAATCCGGGCCCTCAAACTCAGGTCCACACCTAAACAAGAGGAAAACCTCTTAGTTCAAATGTGCTACCTAGCTTAAGAAGCCCAAATCGATATTATGTCAAACTATGAACTAAGCCCTTAACTCTCTTAGGCCTCGAAACCAATTCCAAAATAATAAAATACAATAAAGTTTGGATGAAGGTCCATCAGATCGTGGACTGTCATAGGGGCCCAAGTGGAAGATGAAATGGCCTTGATGAGTCTGGATCTAGACTATGCAATATCCTACTGCTTGTGCGATTGGGCTTATTATTGAAGGAACCAACCCCGGGAGGTATTTTTGTACAAATTTCAGCTATGAAGCTGAAGAATAATTGTCTGGGCCTCGCGTTTGAGCCCAGAAACATAATTTAAGTTGAAGCAGAGTCCAATATTAATCAGGGATCAAAGATTGAATTTAACAACTTACAATGCTACATGTCAAATTGTTTTGTTACAACCTATATTTTGCTAGTTTAACACTCAAACTCGTCCAAAGGATGAACATTCACCTCAAGCTTTAACGAATGCTTAACATCAAATCTGGGATCTTATTTTATTGAAATGTGATTTTTCATTTTTTTGAATCAATATGCTGAAACTCAGGTTCAAATCTAAATCTAAACTAACAGGCTTATCTATATGAATTACGATTACGATTACGTATGCACATATTAGATCTACTATCTAATTAAAATATGAAGACTGAAGCAATCAACTTTAAACAATGTGAATCTACTATCACCGAACATTGTACTTCATCATTCTAAAATTTAAAACAATCCAAAACAGTTTAAAGCAGTCCAAAACAGTTCCAATTATACAAACAGTCCTAATTAATTCCAGTATAAATAGTTACAAGCTGATTTCCAGTATACAATTACACATCTCAGCTTTAAATGATCCTGGATCGTTTTACATGAAAATGTAGTAGAATTAAGATCTAGCTAAAGCACAGTAATGACATTAGGCAAGGAAGCAAACCAGTAGCATTTTATTTCAGTTCCAATATGCGAGATCTACAGAGGTGTACCTGAAAATTTAAACACAAAAAGAAAGAGATGAAGTCAGCAGCGGATTGAGTAAATAGCAGTGTCAAACAGCAGGTCACAGCAACAGGAGAACAGTTTGGAACCTAAAACAATACCACTAAAGCCCAGGAACAAATGACAGGGGTACATCGCCAATAAAAACACCCAGAACAGCCTTGATTGAACTCAAACACACTCAAAATTAACCCAGGAAACTTCAGAAAACTTCAGCAATCAGACCCTAAGCTAGAAGATGCAAATCAACCACTAAAACTCGAAATTAACCTAAGAATTTCAATAGAACAGTATTTTTGGAGTTTTGTGTTATATATTTTTTGGTTTTTTAGGAGATAATGATCTAATCTAAGGGAAGAACTTTTCAGATTTGCTTGAACTACAGTTTTTGGAACTTGGTTTTTTGAATTTCAAATTTTAGAGGTTCAAAGCTTGTGGAAGCATTTTGGGGGGAATTTTCAGATGCAAAACTTGTGGAATAAGGCAGTGAGGACTGCCTTTTATAGGCAAAATTGAGGGGAAGCTTCTAGATTTTCATTTACACCTTTTTCCCCCTCTTTTATTTTTAGTTTTTATTAATTAGTCCCTAAGTTTTTGGCTTGTTGCCCAAGTTACTGCATTTTAATTCCTGAAATTTTAATTGGAACCCCATCTAGAATGTTCTAGGGGGTTCTAGTTTCACCCACAGCATAGTTTTCTATTTAGGAATACCTATACTACTCTTTATTTAATCTGAAATTACTAACCTAGTACTAACTAAACCTCAATCCCCTTTCACCCTAGTTAGGACTATCAGCTATAACCAAACAGACAAAACTAATTAAAACTAACTAATAACAACAATAAGGAATTACAAATTAAAATCAATCAATGCCTACGCAGAATTGACTAAAACAACTAGTAAAGAATTAAAGACTGACTAATAGAAACAAACACTAAATTGAAATAGAACATATGTCAAAACAGATTCAAATCAAGAATTAAAAATCACCAAGATAGGATTAAACAAAATCAAAACAAAAACTAAACTAAAAAAAATAAAAACAGTTACTGGAACTGTGACGACCCAAAGGGTTATCACCTATTTTCCTCATCTATTCCGTGCTCCCGAGGCCTTGAAAACCTCATTTTCTATTGCCTCGATTTGCGTGCGTAGTCCGGGCGCGTAGCCGAAAAGCTTTTATGTTAAAATATATGAATTCTGTAAAAATTTTGAGAAATTATGATATTAATATTGATATAGTTGACTTTGGTCAATATTTTTAGTAAACGGACCCGGATCTGAGATTAGACAGTCCCGGAAGGTCCATAGAAAAATATGGGACTCGGGCATGTGCCCGGAGTCAAAATCCGAGGTCCAGAACCCCGGTAAAAGAATTTTTCTGCTAAATTGTTTTCTGAAATTATTAAGGAAAAATGAAAATAAAAATGAGTTAGAAAATATAGGTATCGGGCTCGTATTTTGGTTTCGATGCCCGGTACACGTCATAAATATTGGTTAAGCGCTTCCTGTAAAGTTTGGTTGAAAACGGACATCGTTTGACATGTTTCGGGCCTAAATAGCTAAACTTGGAAGTTATGAACTTTGAAATGAAATTTATAAGTTTTGGGGTTTGATTCGTCGAATTTGATGTTATTTTGGGCGATTTGATCACGCAAGTAAGTTCGTATGATATTTTTGAGTCAGTGTGCATATTTGTTTTGAAGCCCCGAGGGCTCGGGTGAGTTTCGGATAGGTAACGAGATGCTTTGAACTTAGTAAAAGCTGCAGAAAATCTGCAGCAGGTGCACAGTGAAATCCTTCTATGCGATCGCATAGGTATAGCTGCGATCGCATAGAGCAAAATCCAGGGCCCCTCAAAAATCCTTCTATGCGATCGCATTAGGCTTCATGCGATCGCATAGTGTGATATTTCCCTCTTACGCGATCGCACTCTCTCTGATGCGATCGCATAGTACAACCTGGCCCCCTCACTTTTTTCTTCTATGCGTTCGCATGGCTTATTATGCGATCACAGTGTTTACTCTCATTACTCTATGCGATCGCAATGCCTTCTCTGCGATCGCATAGAGCAATTTTTGCCCAGTTAAATTTTTAAAAACGGGACAGAACTAGTGCACTCGAATTTTTCACTCTTTTATCATGAACCCTCTCCTCTCCCAAGCCCTAGGAAGCCATTAACGCCCCCAAGCTTCAAGACCCTTTGAGTAAGTAATTTCCCGCTTATTTCCTTCACTTTTCTTTCATTAACTAACTAGTTTCTAAGCCTAAATCGTGAAATCAAGGTACAAATCATGGGTTTTGAGCAAAGTTAGG
>MDKF010751092.1:0-14041 GCA_026770625.1 Nicotiana glauca | reverse complement strand
GCTAAAATCATGAATCAACCTCCAATCCAAGCTTTATGAACTTTAGAACTTTCAACTTCTATTTCCGATGCCGAAACCTATCAAATCAAGTTCGATTGACTTCAAATTTTGCACAAAAGTCCAAAATGACATAACAAAGCTAGAGGAACTCTCGGAATTCCATTCCGACTCCCGGATCAAAATTTCACCTATCAACCGAAAATCGCCAAAATACTAACTTCGCCAAAATAGGCTAACTTCTTCACCGGACCTCCAAAATTACTTCCGATTGCGCTCTTAAGCGTTAAATCATCACCCGGAGCTAACCGAATCATCGAAATTCAATTCTAAGCCTTCTAACTCACAAGTCAACATCCGATTTACTTTTCCAACTTAAGCCTTCTTAAAAGAGACTAAGTATCTCATTTCTTATCAAAATCATTCCAAATCAATTCTCATGCACCCAATACCGATAATGAAACATAAGAAAGTAGAAAATGGGAAGAACAGGGTAGTAACTCATAAGACGACGGGTCGGGTCATCACAGATTATTTCATCACCTTTGCAGTGGGGTTGTTTTTTGGCAATCTAGACTATAGAAGTGCATAGCTCTATATACCACCGAAATCGAATATATTGCTATCACTGAATGTGCCAAAGAATTATTATGGATGAAGGAGTTTATTAATGATCTTGGCTTTGAGAGTTCAAGGGACATCTTATTTTGTGACAATCAAAGTGCTATCTATCTCACCAAGCATTCCATTTTTCATTCTAAGACGAAACATATAAATAGGAAGTATCATTGGATAAGAATGGCATTGGAAGAGAATTTATTTGAGGTTGAGAAGATATACACTGATGACAATCCTTTGGATCTGCTGAAGAAAGCAGTAGTTACAGATAAGCATGAGTTTTGCAAAAAATTGGAAGGCATGAAGCTTGTCAATAGCTCCTCCACTTGAAGACATATTTAGGCCATAGCTGGAGGGAGAGTTTGTGGGCCATGCCCATGTTGTCTAGCCAAAGACCCAATGACCTAATTTTATTCTCTTTTGGTTTTCATTCCGACTCGAAATTAGATTTGATTTTTATACCTATTTGGAGTTAGTTTTGGCTTTAAGAGAAAGTGCCACCCATTATTTATAAATAGAGCAGCCTTGGAGAGTTTTTCTAGGCTCATTGATATACACCTTAGAAAGACTTTAGCAGATAAGAGTGATATTTGAGAGATCTTTCATCAAAGGTGAAGAGAGAAGAAAAAGTGTTTGTCTTGCTGTAAATTTTTGTTTCGACCAGCCAACTTCAATCACATTTTCCAATTCATTTACCGAAATCTCATGAATCACAAGCTACTGAATTACATAGTATTTCTAACTCCAAAAATCTAACAATGAAGAAAAATACAGGAAGTCTATAACTGAAAGAGAAATAGAGAGGGACGTCTAGGTCTGCGGACGCGGAAGATATACCTCGAAGTCTCTAAGATCGCCCAGTCTCACACTAAAAATATGTGCAGGAAATATCATGGGTACTCCACAATGGTACCTAGTAAATGCCAAGCCTAACCTCGGTTGAATAGTGACGATACCATGTCAGGGTCCTACTGGTTTATACATATAATAGATAAAATAGTATGAAATATCGCAGCAGAGGGAAAATGCTAACAATCAATAAAAAAATTGAATCACAGGAAGAAATAACTCAGTACACATAAATAGCAACATGGGATCTCCCAGGATATCGTCTCGTAGTCCCAAACGTAAATGTACAGAGGATCTTCCGGAATACCGTCCCGTAGTCCAAATCATAAATGTGTAGGAGGATCTCCCAAAATACTGCTCTATAGTCCCAAAGTAAATATCCAGTATGGAAGGATCTCCTGAGATACCATGTCGTAGTCCCAAACATAAATACACAACTCATTCAGTATACACCTAATAGCAACATAAAACAACAACAACAACACAACAACAATCAATAAATACATTAAAGCTAACAAATTAAAGTTCAATTGGACATAAAAATCCAAAACCAAGTTAAAACATATTACAACTAGTTCAAAACTGGTTCTATTTGTCTAGTTCAACGTATATAAAAGTCAATGAGTATTTTCTACAACATCATCAACGTATGATGAACTTTCATCTACAAGACGGTATAGAGAAGGGTCTTGTGGAGGACGAGAAGAAAGTTCACGGGGAGGAAGGGAGGAACAATCACAGCGAGGACGGGAGGAACGATCACGTGCAGGTCGAGCCTCTGGCGATGATTCACGAGACCGGGGCAACGAAAAATCTTCAGTAGATAGGAGAGTTCTGACCTGAGCTTGCATGCCAAGGAATTGAGCATCTCTAACCCTTTCTCCTTTGTTGGTTGCTTCTAGCTCGGATATGAGCTCTTTCACAGTCTCCTGCATAGCGGAGAGACTCTACCCATTAAGTGGCTCGCCTTGCGAGGAGGTCCCTATTCCCTTGTATTCCACACTTATAGCGATGAAAATTTTTAGTAGGAAGTCCGTATACCTTCCCCCATTTTGGACCGCCAACAGACTCCATCCATATTCTTTCAGCATCCTCATCCGAAGGTTGGGTAGGCTCGCCTGATTTACCAACTAGTTGAGTGCGGATGAATTCATCCACATTAGTTTGGTAGCAACCATATACGAAAATTTAAATTGAATTAGTATTTCAAAATTTATATCAAAGTAAATTAAAATACTCAAATAAAAGTGAAAGCTTACATATACAGTCGAGACCCGATCCTCGACCCACCTTTCTTGATCCGTCTCTTTCTTCTTCTTTACAATATGCGTCTCCCGCTCATTGTGGTTCATTGGATGCCTCAACTTCTTTTCCTTAAAACAAATCAATTTAGTTAATAAACATAATAGATATACTTTGAAATTTAAAATAATTTACGCAATTACGTACCAATCTTTTTTATTGTCCCTAGGCTGATCGTACCTCCAGTGTGCAAGGAGCCTCCCTTCTCAAATGCACATGCTTTCTTTCCTTTTTCGCTTTTCATTAAGAATTTTGTGGTAAGCCATTGCCTTTGCAATTCCTCCCATAAATTTTGAAGTAGCCAGTCATGCTTCTTGTTATTCTTTCTAGCATTGGAGAAAGCATCCGACAATCACGTGCGAGCTTTATGATAAAAATTTATAGCCACTTCCGTGCTATAACGGTGTTCCCATAAACACTTTCTCTGTATTTCAAAAGTTAAGTATTATGTGGAAGTATCATAAATATAAATTATTAAATTGCTTAAAAGAATATTTAT
The DNA here is from genome assembly GCA_026770625.1 of Nicotiana glauca. Lineage (NCBI taxonomy): Eukaryota > Viridiplantae > Streptophyta > Magnoliopsida > Solanales > Solanaceae > Nicotiana > Nicotiana glauca. The sequence goes on along the minus strand of MDKF010751092.1, from coordinate 10,776 downwards.
ACCTTAAATTAATTAAAAAATTTCTCCTTCAGCGAGAATGGAAAATCAGTCCAAGTCGCATAAGGGCCATCATAAAGCTTTCTGATGGCTTTGGTGATTATTCCTTGTAGTTTTATTACTCAGGATGAATTTGCAATTTAACAATAAAAACACATTAATATCTTAGTAAAAATATTACAAAATAATAAAAGCCAAAATAACAAATAACTTTTACCCATTACCCTCAGGGATTATGATAATCCTGCCATATTGATCATAATGAACTTCCTCGTCATCATCATCATCATCATCCGAACCATGTGTATCAAAGCATGTGTGGATGGTGTGGATGGTGTGGAGGGGGGATAGAGCTACTACCTTGCAGGCGAAGGCTTGAAATAGAAGGAATCGCTGATGAAGATGGTTGCGATCCCTATGACTGCGACATATTTAGATGGACCCCAAGGGGCTGTGATACTGATGGCTATGACCCGAGTAGCTGTGACATGGAGGGATGCGATCCATGTGGCTGTGATATGTAGGGATGCGATCTAGATGGTTGCGATGCAGATAGCTGCGATCCACATGGTCATGAGGCAGCTCGACTGTATGTCGGACGTATAGTCCTATGTCCCTATGATGAAAGACCTGGTGTCTGGATGAAGCTTTAGGGCTCGTGATGCTGTGGCAGATCACTATAGCCATGGGGTGGAGGATAAGACATAGGCATCTCTGAATAGGTTGGAAAAAATGGAGTATTATTATCTACCCTCCTCTTTCCCTACCTAGCATTTTCTCGACCCTGAGAACCAGAAGGGTCATTGTTACCCTGAACCTTGCCTGCCATCTGCATAATATAATAAATATTTAGATTGAAGCATATAAGAAATTAGCTATAAAATGAGAGTGCTTTAAAAAAGCCAATTTTTTAAAGCTCATCGACATATTGTTCATCGTCCGAGAATTTTTCGTCCTCACTTATTTGAGCTTCATCAGTTGATTCTTCATCCTCATTTTCTATAAGTTTTACCTTATTTATATCAATTTCTTCTAATATGCGTTCAGGATGTTCCAAATCATTTTCTAACTGATCGTCCACTATTTGGTGAACACTGGAGATATCATTTTGATATGCAACATCTAACATATTCTCGACTTCCACCCTACCTATAGGCTTAGTTTTTATTACAACCCAGCAATCAGAATTATTCTGCCGCAATGGATAAGGAGCATAATACACTTGCCTAACATTATGTGCAATTATGAAAAGATCATAGCAATCATACACCCTCGTATTATTGATCTCGCCCAACTATGCCTTATAAAAAGACACGCGGACATTGCAAATATAATCTGAGTATTTATGCCTAGAGTCGAACCCACAGGGAATTAACCTATCAATTACTTTTGTTGGACTTACTAAATTCTATAGAATCAACTTCCCTAAACGTTGTAAATAATAGTTGATGGTATTTCTAACAACTAAAATTGAAAGTAAATAAACAGCTAAAAACTAACTACGCTTGAGTTGTAAACAATTGGAATAAACGTCTAAGGTAATGGTTTCTTCCATTGTTGATTTCCTTAGTTGTATGTTTCTTATAGCTTTGAATTAGTTGCCTCTATAATTCATGAATTCTACAGCTATCATAAATCTCTCTCAAGCAATTATGATAATTTACTAGACGCACTTTCTCAAGCTACACTAGCTAGATTTGCATTACAGTTCACTTAGATTGCACCCGAGGTATCGTTATCTCTAATCCAACCTCTAAACCTTTGGTTATGGCTCTCGCCTATACTCCGGGAGTGATGTTGTTAAAAAAAACTACCTAAATATGCACTCTCTCTCAAGCAGATACATAATAAATAGGAACGGCTAATTGAGGATCCTTTCAATTAACCAAAATCAAAACGTAGTTGAACAAATAGAGATTAACAAACAACTCAAAACTATATTAATCTAATAACAAATTCATCACCAACGGGTTTCACCCAAAACCTTAGATTAAAAGATTTAGCTACTCATAACAATGATGAAAACTACAAAAGAATTCATAGTCATTGACAAAAGAACAAATTAGGGAGATAAGAATTATTTCCCAAGTTTCCTCATTGCCTCTCTTGTCTTGTTCTCAAACCTCAAAAACTGCTCCTCCTACTCTTGGACACATTAAACCTTTTATAGTTTGTGTGGTTTTTGCTTTGGACTTCTGAAATTTCCCTTTCAAATAATTTTCCTGCATCTGGACTAGTGCGGGCGTGCTAACGGGGTTATATTCTGCTTCTGATGACTGGACTAGCGCGGGCGCGCTAAGGCCGCGCTAATGCCCCCGCTAGTAGGGTTTCCCTCTACCATGCCTAGCTTCATTCCCTTCATTCGTCCACTAGTTCCAATTTTTGCCCAGATCACCTTCATAAATCTTCATTTGAGTAGTGCACTCCTGTGAAACACAAAAGTCATCGTTAAAGCCAATTTTTACATTATTTACACATTTAAAACAATAAAGCATCCTTAAGTTAGAGCCCCAATGTAGGCCAAACTATACAATTTAGTCTATTATCAACACCCCACACTTAAATAATTGTTAGTCCTCGAGCAATCCACTACATCCTACAAGGTTTCTTTTCCTCCATCGCTTCCCTACAGTGACACCCCACAAACGAGTCATAAACATCTCTCTTGCAGCGTAACATCTATACCTCAAATGGCAACTCTCTCATGCCAGGTCATACTTTACTTTCTCATAATGCTTTGCAGGGATATTTCATGAATCACGTGCCCTCACATCACACACTAGAGAGTAGTTCCACAACATATAATATTCAAGACAAAATGAACTTTACATAGGAAGAATTCACCCACTCTCACAAAGAACATTCATATGCTACACAGGTACGCCATAGGCTTGCGCGTAATGTAATACTCCCCTAATTGAGTTCATTTAGTCCAAGATCAATATGTCTTTACTTGGTTATAATGTAGGCTAATGGATGGGTAGGATACATTTGGGTGTAATGAGTAACCTCCCTAAGCACTTTTAATACACTTACATTGACATTCCGCCCATTTTCCAGTGTTCCCAGACTTTTCACCACACTTTGCTTCATAATCACCCCTAGTCTTTTTAAGTGCAACTTTCTATATATATATATATATATAACATTTTTTAACTTCGCACCTTTTACTCATTTCCCTTGTGTTTCCTTATAAACCACACCTCCACCCCACACTTTGACTTTTACATCACAACAAACAATTTAAGTGCTCCTGGGAGGTACAGGGTTCAAACCGACAAGCTACTCGAACAATGGGGTATGGTTCATCACATGGTTATCAAGGAAATAAGCTTATAAGCTCAAACGAGGTTGACTATGGTTAATTGCATTCAGATGGATACATAATATTTTTTTTTCTGGCTTACAAAGAAATGCCTATATCCCTTCTCGGACTAAACAAGCCTCTATTTCAATTTGTACACACACCGGGCAAGTTCTAGGCATGAAATACAAGCATAGAATAAGATGTAGATAACCTCACACACACTTGGCACATAATTCAATCCAAATTGGTTCCTCAACACACTTCATTAAGCATTCGAGTTAGTTACACATGCACCATTAAGGCAATCTACAGGAGTTACCAAAAGAGCCTAAGCGTCACACTCGAAGAGTCATGGTGTTAGGGTGTGTGAAGGTTGCTTTTTATCATTAAGTACCTCGCCCAAGAGATTCCTAACAACTCAAAAGAAAAGAAGAATCTAGCTATACCCAGTTCAAACTAAACCCTAGGAAAAAAACCGCGGTCAAAAGAAAAACCAAGGGGGTGCTATTACACTACCTAAAATAAGTAAACAAACAAAAAATTGAATATATACAACATACACACACAAAGAAATCCCAATCCCCATCCCACACTTACAATGAGGACATGTCCTCATGGCTAAGTAAAATAGAAGAAGGAAAAGGGAACTTCCCTGACAGCTCAATCCTGATTAGAGATAGAGCTGTCATCTACATTGCACGCCCGACCCAATGCACAGAGCCAACCCATGATCTTTTTTTCTGATTTCTGCTGTTGGGTTGCCATTTCATCAACACGAGTTCACAGGTTAGTCACCGAGGTTCGTATTCCAGCTATATCTTGCTCCATGTGGTCTAATCCCTGTCCCCGACTGGCCCTAAATGGGCCTGCAACATCCTCAGCCTGTGGGCTTGCTGGCTGCTCACCTATAATTTCCACATCATCAGCTACCTGGTGTGGTTCCTCCCCCTCCTCTTCTTTACCATCATCAGAATCTTGTCCAACCAACTCCTCAGCTGCTGTGGTGACCCTCCCAGGTGCGAAAGGATGTGCCGAAGGAACTCGGCCATCTAGAGCAAGGTTACTCGACACATTTGCTAGGAGACACAACCGGGTGATAAGGGACGGGTAGTGTAAACCATATCATTGAACCCGGACTCGCTGGAACATTTCATCATGGACTACTTTGGTCACGTCAAATGGATCATTATTCATGAAACACCAAGTTAAGCACCCTCGAGGGATGTTCACTTTGGACAGGTTCTTGGAGGGTAGGAGTCAGCTATTTATGAAGTATAACCAGCATATGGCCTTAAACTTGAGGGTCGAGGAGTGGAACTAGTTCCTATATTTGTACCATTGCAGAGTGGCTCCCAGTTGACAGATGGTGTCGATGAATGTGGAACAGGGGGTATGCCTTCCACTGTACGATTGATATGCATCCACGTACCCCTCAACTGGTAGAGAAAGCCTGTATAGATTCTAGATATTTTTCAAAGAGGCATCAACCGGTCTCTTGCGCACTGTAACAGTATAGTCCTCATGTTTTGGCAGGTTCGCATAGAATTCCCTAACAAGCATGACATTTGCAGTAATAGGCTTCTCGAAAAATATGTCCAATTGTCGCCACCTCAGCTCGAAGGGTATATTGTGGCAGGTTATCCCTAGTGCGTTGGGATCCATGGCTTGCTCAGGCACAATGGTTTTGGCCTCTTTTTTATTGAACCTGTCCTGAGCCTTGGCAGACACGAACTTTTGATTGTCGAAAGGCCTGGAATCGACCGACTTTTGAGGCCGTCCCCCATGTTAGCTTGAGCCGGGTGGCTGGAGGAGGTGCCTGTTGCATGAATTTGCGGGGAGGCATGGTACCTACAAATAGTTCAACGTCAGTTCTATTCAATCGGGTGACCCAACCGTGGCTACTCAGACTTCACCACTGAATTGGTCACAACACTTCTTCCAAAGAGGCATTTTAACAAACATATGATGGACAATGGCTAATTTTAAGCCCAAACAGTCCCTTCAACACAAGGGGCACTACCACACTAACCCAATAAATGCATATCACCCCCACAATTTGTATGTTGAAAGTTGTCAGCCCTACTTAACTACTAACAAATGTTTCCACCCTAAAATAAGACTACATTCTACTATACAAAGCAAAAAGAAAGCAAAGAAACTAAAAAAAATAATTAGAGAATTAAAAACAAAGTCAAAGGGAGAAATACATACCAGAAGAGAAGATACGAGCAAAAGTGTAAGGAGTGAGGAAGAGACGGAAGGTGGTGTAGTATATTGCTGGGTATGGAGGAGGGGGAAGTGAGGAATAGGTGAGAAAGAAGAAGAAGGGACGGTTTAAGTTGGGTAGTAGTGTGATAGGAGAAGGAGAGTAGGGGAAATAAGAGGGGTGGGGTGGGTAGGGTTTTGAGTTAAATAGGGTAAGGAAAAAAATCAATAAAATAAAAAAATAATTCGGGACTTACTTGGAGTAGCGCGGCCTTAGTGCTGTCGTAGCGCGGGCACGCTAGTTTAAGAAGGAAAGTGCAGTAAATAACCCAACTAGCACAGAGTTAGTGTGGCCACACTAGCGGCATAAATATGAGGCAGTGAATAACCCAACTAGCGCGGGCTTAGCGCTGGCTTAGCGCGGCCGCGCTAGTTGAAACAAGTTTGAGGCAGTGTTTAACCTGACTAGCGTTGCCTTAGCGCTAGTGTAGCACGGGCGCTCTAATCCAGGAATTCCTAGTGTAGTTTTTTTAATATATGAAGTTACATAATACACTAACAACATATTCATGGGTTTCCTCCTACGCAGTTCCTGATTTAACGTCGCGGCACGACACAAGCATTTAGCCATCACTCCTCATTCGCGTACTGGGGCTCTTCCAAATTGATTACCACTCTATTCCCTTTTTCTTCAGCCATTCCAAGGTAATGTTTCACCCTTTGCCCATTTTCTGTGAACTTGTATGTCCCATCTTCTGATTCAATCTCTACAGCTCCACTTAAGAACATTTGCACCACTCTAAAGGGTCCTGACCATCGGGGCTTTAACTTACCCGAAAACAATCTCAATCTCAATCTGTATAACAACACTAGATCTCTGGATTTGAAGTTTCGATCCAAGATGTGCTTATCATGCATTAATTTCATCTTTTCTTTGTATAATCTAGCACTCTCATAGTCCTAGAACCTGAATTCCTCGAGCTCATGTAACCTAGTGATTCTGTTAGTACCTGCTATCTTCATGTCTAAGTTTAACTGCCGTAATGCCCAAAGTGCTTTATGCTCCAGCTCAACTGGGAGGTGGCATGCCTTGCCAAACACCAACTTGTACGGTGACATACCAATTGGGGTTTTGAAGGTTGTGCGGTACACCCATAATGCATCATCAAATTTCTTTGCCCAGTCGGTCCTTGTTGCATTAACTATTTTTGTGAGGACACTTCTAATCTCCCTGTTGGACACTTCAACTTGCCTGCTCAACTGTGGGTGGTACGGGGTGGTCACTTTATGATGAACTCCATATTTTTCCAATATCCATGTGAATGCTTTATTGCAGAAAATGGGTTCCGTCATCACTAAGTATAGCTCTTGGGGTACCAAAACATGTGAAAATGTTTTTCTTTAGAAAGCCTAGTACCCCTTTTAGCATCATTGGTCAGAAGAGCCACTGCTTCGACCCACTTGGAGACATAGTCAACTTCTACCAATATGTACTTGTTACCATACGAGCTGACAAATGGCCCCATAAAGTCAATCCCCCACATGTCAAAAATCTCCATCTCTTGAATTGTGGTCATTGGCATCTTCTGTCTATGATATATGTTTCCAGTTCTTTGGCATTCATCGTAGATTTTAACCCAGGCATGGGCATCCTTGAACAGAGTAGGCCAGTATAAGCATGACTCCAACACCTTAGCTTCTGTCCGAATTCCTCCAAAGTGTCCACCATAAAGTGAAGCATGGCTAGCCTGCAAAATAGAATGTTGATCTTTCTCGGGGATACACCACCGGATCATGTTATCTACACATATTTTAAACAATAGAGGTTCATCCCAATAATAATACTGACACTCACGAAAGAACTTTTTATTTTAAATTGAGGAGAGTTCATAAGGTACAATACCACTTGCTAAATAATTAGCAATATCAGCATACCAAGGTGCCTCCTCCATTTTCATTGCCAGTAACTGTTCATCCGGGAATGTCTCTGTTATATCCTCAACCTCTACCTTCTTTTCAGCTCCTTCCAACCTTGAGAGGTGGTCAGCTACTTGGTTCTCTATCCCTTTTCTGTTACGTATTTCTAGATCGAATTATTGTAATAGAAGAACCCAGCGAATCAAGCGTGGCTTTGACTCCTTCTTTTCTATCAGGTATCTAATTGCTGCATGGTCAGTGTAAATAATAACCTTCGAGTCAATCAAGTATGACCTGAATTTGTTGAATGCAAAAACAATATCCAACATCTCCTTTTCCATCACAGTGTAATTGAGTTGTGCACCGCTTAGTGTTCTACTTGCATAGAAAATCAGGTGCATCAGCTTATCCTTTTGCTGCCCCAAGACTGCTCCTATGGCATAGTCACTTGCGTCGCACATGAGCTCAAATAGTTACTCCTAGTTTGGTGCAACAATGATGGGTGCAGTCACCAATCTCTTCTTCAGCTCCTCAAATTCCAACCTGCAATCATTAGAAAACACAAAGGGATGATCCATTTAAAGGAGTTTGCATAATGGGTTAGCAATTTTGGAGAAATCTTTTATGAATCGCTTGTAGAACCCGACATGCCTAAGGAAACTTCTCATTGCCCCGACTGAAGTTGGCGGTGGTAGCTTTTCAATCACGTCAACCTCAGCATGGTCGACCTCAATTCCTTTGCTGGACACTCGATGTCCCAGGACTATCCCTTCCTGTACCGTAAAATGTCAATTCTCCCAGTTCAACACTAAATTTGTCTCCATACATCTTTTGAGAACTCTTCTTAAGTTGTGAAGACAGTCCTCGAATGAATCCCCTATCACAGAGGAATCATCCATAAAAACCTCAATAATGTCCGTAAAAATGGCTAACATGCATCGTTGAAATGTCGCTGGTGCATTGCAAAGTCCAAAAGGCATTTTCCGAAAGGCTTATATGCCATACGGACAAGTGAAGGATGTTTTTTCTCTATCTTCGGGGGCTATTGATATTTGATTGTAACCTGAATATCAATCCAAGAAACAGAAATGTGATCGCCTAGCCAGCCTGTCCAACATTTGATCAATGAATGGTAGAGGGAAGCGGTCCTTCCGGGTGGCTGTGTTCAATTTCCGGTAATCCATGCAAATCCGCTTTCCCGTGACTGTACGAGTTAAGATTAACTCATTGTTCTCATTTTGTACAACAATCATTCCCCCTTTTTCAGCACACATTGGACATGGCTTACCCAATTACTATCATAGATGGGGAAGATGATTCCCGTATCTAACCACTTAATCACTTCCTTCTTCACTACTTATTTCATGTTCGGGTTTAGCCTTCATTGATGTTCTCTGGAAGGTTTGTGCCCTTCTTCCAAGAGAATCTTGTGCATATAGAAGGCTGGGCTGATACCCTTTATGTCTACCATGGTCCAGCCGATGGCAGTCTTACTTTCGTACAATATTTGTAAGAGCTGTTCTACCTGCACATCTAGAAAACCGAATGATATAATGACATGCAAAGTAGAATCAGGGCCTAAGAAAACATATCTGAGGTGAGCTAGGAGTGGCTTCAACTCCAACTTGGGAGGTTCCTCTACTGAAGGTTTTGCGGGAGGTGTAGCTCTTTTTTCTAACTCAAGGGATTCTAACTGAAGTTCCCTTTTCTAGAATCCTTGGCCTTCAAGTGCCATAACCCACTCAGCTAACCCTTCACCATCCATCTCTTCTAAGTTTATCAGGTATGCCTCCAATGGATCTTTAGCAGTCAGGGTCACATCATCTTCTTGCAGGATCACATCCACTGCCTCCACTAGGGAGCAATTAGCATATTCACTGGGTCTCCTCATGGACTCCTGAACATTGAATATGACTTCTTCATCGTTCAGTCTCATTTTTAATTCCCCAGTCTCACAATCGATCAGTTCTCTCCTAGTGGAAAAAATGGCCTACCTAAAATGATAGGTATCTCCACATCTACTTGATAATCCAGAATAACAAAGTTTACAGGGAACACGAACTTCCCCACTTGCATAACACATCATCAAGAATCCCAGTTGGCCTTTTCATCGTATGGTCAGCCAACTGCAGCAACATCGAAGTCGGTCTAGCTTTGCCAATGCCCAGTTTGGTGTATACAGCTAGAGACATCAAATTTATGCTAGCTCCCAAATCACATAATGCCTTTTCAAAGGCATAAATCCCAATTATGCATGGAATAGTGAAGCTAACTGGATCAGACATCTTTTGAGCCATCAGTCTTGTCACTACTGCGTTGCAGGTCTGTGTCAGAGTCACCGTGGAAAGGTCCTGAAAATCAAACTTCCATGACATTAGGTCCTTCATCATCTTTGCATAACCGGGCATCTCCCTCAAGGCATCCATCAAAGGAATATTCAACTGAATTTCACACAGCATCTTCATGAATTTCTTATATTGATCTTCCTTCTTTTGTTTTACCAGTCTCTGAGGGAAGGGTGCAGGTATCACCCTTTGTGCACTGCTTGCTGGCTTCTCTCTGTTGGGGTTTTGTGGCACAAGAGGTTCCACCAATTCTGCAGCTTTCTCATTCATCTTAGCCTTACCTTTTTCATCATGACTCTGTTCAACCACCACTTCAGTAAGTTCCGTTGGTTCATCTACCACTAATGTAACTGGAGTGGATGGCGTACTCTCCTTACTGTCTTGTATAATTTCCTGCTCTCTGTCTAAATCTCTTCCATTCCAGAGACTTACTGTCATCAGCTGATTCGGGTTTTGCTCCTTGGGGTTGATGTTTGTGTTCACAGGCAAGGTTCCCTGAGGGCGGTTGTTTAAGGCCATAGACATCTATCCCAGCTGCGTTTTAATGTTCTTTATAGCTGAATCATGCGCTTCCAACTTTTCCTGCATTTTACCATTTATCCCAATGAGTTGCTGAAGCATACCCCTGATCTCCACCATGTTGTTATCTTGCTGCTGACAAGGTGGTTGATATGTTAATTGTTGCTGATTTGCTGTGGATAACCCTGTTATTTCTGATATGGTACTGGCACTATTTGGCCTTGAGGTTGCATACCCCCGGGCTGTTGCATGTTCGGTATGTATTGCTGATTTTGTGCCGGTCTCCACTGCTGTCCTCCCTGTCTCTGACCCCAAAAATTGTTGAAATAATTCATATCTTCTCTTGCCCCTTGATTTTCACTTTCTCTGCCCCATGAACACACATAAGACTGATTAATACAAGGTGTGTACGGTGTCACACCTCTTTTTTACGGCGCTTACACCCCGGCGAAAGGGATATAAACATAAAAAGAGTTTTTCCAATTA
>MU682863.1:19096-79699 GCA_026770625.1 Nicotiana glauca | reverse complement strand
GCAGAAAAATTTTCTTTGTTTTTCAATTGTGTAAGCAGGCACCCACCTGAAGAACAAGGGAATACATTCCAATTTTAGTAAGCAGGCACCTACCTGAAGAACAAGGGAACATGTTTTTAGCAATTGCAAGCAGGAGCCCACCTGAAGAATAAGGGAATAGTTTTTCGAAGCAATCGCAAGCAGGAGCCCGCCTGAAGAATAAGGAATACTTTTTCAAGCAATCGTAAGCAGGAGTCCACCTGAATAATGGACATAGTCAAAGTCATATTGAAAGAATGCAAGAGGCAAGATCAAGGCAGTTCAACAACACAAGATAGCAGACATTAGATAGGATTTTGTAAAACACAGGGCATAGCTTAGGATAACTTCTTTTATCTTTACAAATGGTGTAATAAGGGTATTAGCAAGCAGTAACAACAGCAACAATAATGAGATCACAGTTCCTGGTTGGCCCAGCTACCAGACATTCCTGAACTACACTGACCTGATTCCTGTTTAGTCCAGGATATGTAGGCAATCTTTGAAGTAGGATGCGGTCAAACTTTCCAAAAAATGCTTCACACGGAATATGCGAATGGGCAAAAATCCTTCATTACTGCTCACTTATCTTTGCATTGAAACTCTGCGTGTTCCCGAGCAAAGAGGGGCAGCTGTGAGCACGTGATTTTTGCCCTAAGCAAATTATTCCCAAAATCTAAACAAAATAATTTTTTTTTAAATTTTGTCATTTTTGTGTTAATTAGTTGCATAATAATTCATAAAAAATATACAAAAATATGTAGGAGTATTAGGATTTTAATTTTACAGTTTTTGGTATTAATACATTTTGAGAACAAATTAAGGAAAAATCAAAATAGCATTTTTATGTTTTAATTGAAAAATACCAAAAAAAATAGAAATTAATTACTTTTAAAATTAGCAAAAATCAGAAAAATAAAAGAAAAAAATACAAGAAAGAAATATAAAAAGAATAAATAAATACAAAAGGAAAATACAAAATATATAAAGGAAATAAAATACAAAATACAAAAAAGAAAATACAAAATACTAATATACATAAAATCGGGCTTATAATATCAGTGGCCCAAGAAATTAAAAAAAAACATTCAATACAATTGACCCAGGCCAAAAATATTGATACCCGTCTGCCTGGCCCTAATCTAAACGATACCATTTAAAATTAATCAATCTGGGCCGTTAAAATCTTGATCAAACGGTTAGGTATACAGGCCATTTTATAAGTCAAACAACGACGTTTAAGTCGTCAAATCCTGGCCATCCATCTAATTGATCTAGCGGGTGGAATTGAATCATTAATTAAAATGAGACGACATCGTTTTTAGCCCAGTAGATCTGAGCCGTTAATATACCTAATCCAACGACTCAGAAAATTATACACCTTTTAAACATACCAAACACCCTATATTCGTTCATTTTCTATCATCTTCTTCCTCATGACCTAACCCTAGCCGCCCCTTTCTCCTCTCACCAACCCCGCCGGAACCCTCACCGGCGAGAAACGTAACCTACGTCGGTGACCTTGCCATTAACACCATAGAAAGGTCTAAGCCCCCTCTTCCACCCCCCATAGGTAGTTTTCTTCAAAACAGACCAGGTTTCCTCGAATATTCATCCAAGTGTCGCCGGAACCCTACTCCGGCAAACACAAGGTTGGCTTTTGCCTCTACCCTTAACACCCTAGAACTGCCTAGGCCTCCCCTTTCCATCCCTCTAATTCTTTTTCTTCGAACAAGCATAGATCTCTTTGAATACTGATTTGAGTGTCGCTGGAACCCCACTCCGGCAAACACCACCACTCCAAAACCATCCCATAGCATCCCTTAAACACCCTAGGCCCTATTCTAAGAGTCTTTAACCTCGAAAACCACTGAAAGAGTTCAAACTAAAGTCCAAAGGACTGCCAGAAGTCCAAGAGTCCAAAAATGATATCCAAGGTTTTTAAAACCCTGGAAAATCAAGGAAAAAACGAAGAAAGAAAAGAACAGAAGAAAGAAAGAAAAGGAAGAAGGAAAGAAAGTCTAGAGGAAATTAGAAAACAAGAAAAAAAGCTAAGTTCCTGTTTCCGTTTTATTTCTGTTTTGCTTGCATGTCCATGATTTTCTTTTTGTTGTTAATTCTTAATAAAAATGATATAGTTTTAGGTTTGATTTCTGTTCATACTGTTATACTTAGTTTTAGGGTTCTGATTGTTTTAAAACCTGATTAGTAACTAAGGTTTTCTTTTAACCGGATTCTTTATTGTTTGATTGGTTTTCTGAATCTTGTTAATTGATTACTTAGTTTTGATTTGGTTGTATCTGTTAATTGACAATTAATTGATTAGTTCTGGTAATTAGTTAAAGTTTTCAATCCTGATTCTTAGAGTAATTTTTTTTAAATAAAAGTCATTTGATTATAATTAGGGTTAAGGGCAGTACGGGTGAAAGGGTAAATAAAATAGGAAGGCAAGGTTAGTTTGGGGAATGGCATTAGGTTCATTGTAATAATCCTAAAGAGGTAGGGGTAGATTTGGGAATCCTATTTGGTTTAATGGTAAATACCTAAGGGGTTGAGGGTATTTCAGGCAGGATAAAAGGGTAGTGCAGTAAATGCCAATTTGAGGTAGGGGTAGAAGGGTAAAAGCCAAGGAAAGGAACCTTCTAGATTGGGGTAAATGGTTAATACTGCATTAATAAAGGGGAAAAGAGTCAATTAAATAAAATAATAGGGGTCTAGTTGCAATAAAAGAAGGGACTAAGGGACAATTTCAGATTTTGAAATTCCCTCCCTTTTCAAATCTATAAATAGGCTTCATCAGCCTTCATTGAACAAGTTTTGAAGTTTAGAAGTTTGGAGAAAAATCTGAAATACTAAAACATTTCCCTTTCTATTTGCAATCTTAATTCGTACTTCTGTTCACATCAAAGCTTGAAAAAACCATAAAAATATCACTGTTTCATTAGTCCTACAAGCAAATTTCAAGTCTGTGTTCCTCTTCTATTGAGCTTTAGTGATCGAGTTACTGTTAGTTTGGTATTGTGTGGAGTCAATTGTTGATTCGTGGTCTGGTTTAGCATCTGTGGGTTCTCTACTGGTTTATCATCATTTTGGTTTGGGTTTGGTTTGCTGGAGCTGTTCTGATCAATTTACAAGTTGTTGTTGATTGCTGATCCTATACTTTGCCTAGATCTCATTGATTCCTTTGTTTCCAAGTACAATCTCTATTAACTGAGGCTATAAATGCAAAATTGAAGAAAAATGAAGCTTAGTTGCTGATTGTATTTTCATTTTATCAATGTAAAATTTAGTTCAAAGTGTATATTCATTAGGAATATACTAGTTTGTAATTAAATATGGACTGGACTTTATTTTGAATTCTGTTTGTTAATTAAGTCTAGTAGTGGTATCCTTAGATTCTATAATCGAAATAGTAAATAGGATTAATGATAAAAATCAGTAAAGCAAAAGTTAGAAATAATAGCTGAATTAAAACTTCATGTTATAACTTCGGAATCATTGAACATTTATTGCGTTTTTTTTTCTTCCAAAAATAATAGATCTGTTTTAAACGCATGATTATTTGCGAAATTGTAAGTTCACAACTGTTAAATTTGAAAATTAAATATGAACTCATATGTGTTAATTTGATATTACTTCTGTAAATAATTTCTTAATGCAGAAACAATTTGATTATGATATCATTTAGTTAGTTCAAACGTAATTAGTGTTAGAAATAATTTCAAATGTTTAGTATAACATTGCTCGTGATAGAATAATGAGTCTGTTTCGATTCGGAAATTTAGTTTTACTAGATTTAATTCTGTACATAAATTTAAATTGAAATAAAGGAAAGTTCCCCATAGTTAAGCACGATACTGTTCTGAATTTGAATTTAGATTATAACAATCTGAAAAATGAAGCGATGAGATACATCTTCTGTCTCGAGTTCAATCTGAGAAAGTTTAAAATGCAAGGCCCAAATTTAAGTAAATGTTAAACATGGGCCTGGTTTGTTGGTTTTAAAATTTGGCTGACCTGGGCCATTAGGCCTGGACATATTAATATACGTTCCAGGACTTGGGCCTATGCTGATACAACCAGTCCGGCTACACCTGGACATGGTATTATCGTATAGGCTGTGATCAAGCCCAAAAATGATTGAAGGCCTAGGCTCGTATGTGATCATGGCCCCCAATGTAATAATTCTTAGGTAATATTAATGAATTAAGACCTTTATTCTTGACTATTAGAGACAAACGCATAGAAAATATAGTATATTTTAGATATGACCTTAAATAAAAATGAGATGAGCCTCGCCGCATTAAATACACAATTGCTGGGCCCTCAAATAATTGTTATTAAAACCTTAGATTTGGAAGGGTCGTTTAGCAAATTTCACGGACTTTCCCAAAGTTCATAAGACGTAGAGACTTTAGGAACGATTTATAATAATATTACCTTCTTAATACGGGTGCACATTTATGTGACCCAAATCCAATTCTCAACGAAGTCGAAATGTGTTAAAAGCCACGGGCATACTGGTACGGCGTGGTCAAAAAATATATTTTCACGACGTTGTAATTCTTTAAATAATAAAGTGAAATATTAAAATGCGCATAAAAAGGGAACATATATAGAAATCAGATAAAAACAAATACAACAGTTGAGCGACCGTGCTAGAAACACGGAATTAGGGAGTGCCTAACACCTTCTCCCGGATTAACAGAATTCCTTATCCGGGTTTCTAGTTCGCAGACTGTAACAGAGTCAAACTTTCCTCGGTTCGGAAATTCATCCGGTGACTTGGGACACCATTAATCTCCCAAGTGGCGACTCTGAATTTTAATAAATAAATCCCGTTCCGATTGTCCTTAAAATGGAAAAACTCCTTCCTTTTATTATATCCCTTCCCGGGGTGTAGTAATAGCAGTAAAAAGGAGGTGTGACAGACCCAACAAGGAATTGGGATGGACCCATAAGAATGGTAGTCCCAATTAACGGGCTAAACCTCGAGAGAGTAATTACCCAACTTGAACCCTAAGTTGCTTGGGCATATTGGCCTACCCAATTGGTCTAGAGAGAGTCAATTGGGCAAAATCACTCTCTCTACCGAGAGGTGTGAGAGTGAGTGCAATCGTGCAACGGTTATAGCACAAGCCCCATAATCATCATTCTTGTATTAGGAATCTATACCCGTTAGTTGACCACCTAGGTAAATGCCACGACCCTAGTGCCTCTCTCTATCTTGCATACAACCTAGAATTAATATCATAGCATAACTTGGTTTTAATTAGTAGTTGTTAAATTGTAGTTGATAATCAGATAAACCCCAAAAATGTTAGAAGTATAATTAGGAGCTAAAACGCATTTCTAGACCAAACAAATACTCGACTCCATTCCAAGCTCCCTGTGGAAATTGACCCCGATACCACTATTGGGTAAAATTCTTAGCGCCCACTCTTCCTAAGGTTGAGTCCGCCGCGATCAGCCATCACGGTGGGGCAATAACATCTTTAAAGGTTCTTAGTTGTGGGTCTTACTGGCCAACTTTGTACAAGGATGCAAGTGAACTTATGAAGAGATGCGACAAATATCAAAGAGCGGGTGGTGTTTCGAAGAAGGATGAGATGCCTCTCAATACTATTCTCGAAGTTGATATTTTTTATGTGTGTGATTTCATGGGCCCATTTGTTAGTTCATGTGGCAACACATACATTCTAGTGGCAGTTGACTATGTTTCAAAGTGGGTTGAGGCTGTTGCTTTACCCAATAATGAGGCCCGAAGTGTTGTTGCGTTTCTCAAGAAGAGTATTTTTACTAGGTTTGTCACCCCTCGAGCAATCATAAATGATGGGTGGGGGGTCCCATTTTTGTAATAGAGCTTTTGACACTTTGCTTGCAAAGTATGGTATCAATCACAAGGTTTCTACTCCTTATCATCCTCAGGAGAATGGCCAAGTTGAAGTCTTAAATAGGGAAATCAAGAGTATATTGTCAAAGACGGTCAATGCAAATTAGACCGATTGGTCAAAGAAATTGGATTATGCTCTATGGGCTTATAGGACTGCTTATAAGACTCCGATTGGTATGTCTCCGTACCGGTTGGTGTTTGGGAAAACTTTCCATCTTCTGGTTAAGTTAGAGCATAAGGCCATATGGGCTTTGAGGAAGCTGAATCTTGAATGGGATGTGGCAGCAAATCTTCTAGCAGAGTAACTTAATGAACTTGATGAATTCTGATTCCATGCCTACTCTAGTTCATCCTTGTATAAGGACAAGATGAAGTACCTTTATGACAAGTATGCTCGTAACAAGGAGTTCAAAGTGGGTGATTTGGTTCTCTTGTTTAATTCTCGGTTACGTCTGTTTCCGGGAAAGCTTAAGTCAAAATGGAGTTGACCTTTTGAAGTGGTGTTTGTGACTCCGTTTGGTGCACTTGACTTGAAAAACAAAAATGGTGAGATCTTCAGGGTTAATGGGCACAGAGTCAAGTACTATCTTGGCAAGATTCATGATAGCCACACGGTGGCAATGATCCATCTAAAGTGATTTGATAGTAACATGCGTCGTGCAACGACGTTTAATCAAGCGCTTCTTGGAAGGCAACCCATGTGTCTTTCTTTTTGGTTTTCTTTGATTTTCTTTTTAGTGTAGGATTTGCTTTTAGACTAACAAGTTTTGAGATGTGTGTAGGGTTGTTTTGATGCAGTGTAGGACCAAGCAGGAAAAATGTGCACTCTCTGAAGTTTGCACTGTGGCCACATTGCATTTTTTGTGGCCGCAATGGCCTTAGTGCGGGGGAAAAAAATTAAATGCGGTCCACAGTGGTGAATAGTTACATATGGGGGTTCTCTGAATATTGTCACCGCAGCTGCAATGCATTTCTTGCGGTTCACGGTGACCAACCGGGGCTGCGGACCTTTCTTGCGATCCGCAATGATATTCTCCCAAATGCTTTTTGTGGTAAACCACCGCGGTCCGTGGTGCATTTTATGCGGCTGTGGTGGGAAGGTAATATGGGTCCCAGGTCCTTTCTCTAGAAATAGGACATTAGGCCTTTATTTACACTTTTCGATCCTTTGCTTTCCACATAGAAAAAAGTCACTGTTCATCAAGCCCTAGTTGTGCAAATTCAATCACTGATCTTCATTCTTCTTTAGAGTATCTCATTTTTGGTACTTTTAATCCTTCCCTAGTTTTTAACTTGGTTTTATTTTCTTTGAATTAGTTAGTTGTACTTCTTTTGCTTTGTTTTTTTCTTTTGATTTGTAGCATAGGGTTACATCATGCCATTTAGATTAGGATTCATTAGTGAAAAGTGATGATTAAATACCTAGGGGCTTGATTATAAGGGAATTTAAGCTAAAAATGAGAAAAACATTTAAACCCTAGGTTGGTAATGCTGAGTAATGTTTATCACAGATTGTGATGGATTTTATGTGGTCTGCGGTGCCTATTTGTGGTCGCGATGGTTTTTATATGGTCCGCGGCGATAAACTTCAAAGAGTGGGTCTGAACCCCACCTTACTGCCGATCGCAATACCATTTTATGCGGTCTGTAGTACCATTTTATGTGGTCCATAGTGGTTCCTTTGTGGTCGCACTGCATTTTATGCGGTCTACAATAACTATTTTCATACATATTTTTCATTGATGCTTCTGATTCTGTGATACTAACAATCTTTAACTGAATTCTGCTTGCAAATAATGGTTAAATCATGAGGTGGTGGAGATAAACAAAAAGGAAAAAGAGATTTTTCCCGGGGTCGGGGACGGGGTACAATCAAATTGACCCCTCAAGTTCGGAAAGCAATTGGGGAGACCAGAAAGCAAATAAAGGCTCCTGATAGAGATGCTTCCCATTCAGAGGGAAGTGAGTATGTGCCCTTCGGGGAGGCATCAGAGTTTGATTCAGTACTGGAGTATATTCCTGATTTCCCGAAGAGGCTGAGATTGAGATATAAACCTACCCCTCCGGGCTCTCCTACTGCTCGAGCTTCAGTCCATATTTCTTTTGAGTCGTCTGAGGGCTCAGTTGAGATCGGTGATAATGCTTCTTCTACCTCACCTATAGCTTTAACACCCCGTGAGGATCCCATAGAAGAGGAAGTTGGGGGTGTGCCCTAAGTAGGAGGGGTGGAGAGAACCAGGAAACTAGAGGCTTGGCAAGATAGGTTTGTTAGTGAATTGGCATACCAAAACTTTAGAGAATGGTAGCCCGAGAGGAAGTTGATACTTAAATGGACATTCATTGATAGAGACCTTTTGCCTCACAACCCTAATGTGAGGAGGCAATTCAGAGAGAGAGGGGGCTGGGATTATTTCACAGGCAATGTTGAGGATGCAAATAAGCACTTAGTTAAGGATTTCTATACTAATGTTGCCCACATAAAAAGGGGCACTAAAGTGACTAAGGTGTGGAACTTGACAATGGAGTTTGATGGTCAGACATCAATGAGTACCTGGGTTTTCTGGAGGAAAACGAATCACTATATTCAGAAAAATGTTGCATTGAATGAGGCAGCCAGTCTGTGGGTGGCAGAGTACCTAGCACTCCCGGGTACCACCGCAGCATGGTTGACTGCAGGACTCCCAATTCTGAGGAAGACCTTGAACTTTGAAGCAAAGGGGTGGGATTCATTCGTGTGCATCAGGCTGGACCCCACTACTCATGAGAACTCTCTCCCTATTTCTCAGGCAATCTTTGTGGCTTCAATTATGGTAGGGTACCCGATCAATGTCGGGAAATTCATGTCTCGGGTGATCACACGGGTGGTCAACGAAGGTGATCGATCATATCCTTTCTTAAATTTCCTGACAATGTACCTTGACGACTTGGAGGTGGAGAAAAGGAAGTTTTATGCGAAGGTGAAGCCAAAGGCACCTTTTTCCAAGTACAAACTGAAAAGTGATGACACTCTAAAGGCAAAGATCATAAAGGCAAATCCACTGTGTCTACTGGTCATTCTGAAGAGCCAGTAGTAGTAGTAGATCCTTCTCAGCCTCCCTCAACTATCCCAGATACTACCCCAGGACCCTCTACTACCACTGCCCCAGATATCCCCTCATCTTCAGCCTACCCATTGACAATCCACCGTTTGAGCCAGACCCTTCCCAGTATCAACAACTAGATGCAGGCAGCTACTTCTAAGCTATCTGTGCTTTCTACCTCGGTGGCAGCCCAGTCTGTACCCACTCAGCCACAGGTTCCACATTCAGTGGAGGATACTCTCAAGGAGCTTCTGAACAACCAGAAGAAGCTCATGGAGAACAAGAAATTGATATTGACGGCTGTAGATTCTCATGGAAAAGCATTGAAGGAGCTAGCAAAGGAAACTAAGAAGCTGAGAAAGACCAGAGTATCAAAGGAGTCTGTGAAAGAGTTGAGGGTCGAAGTGGAGAAAATGAAGGCTGCTGATCACTTGCCATTGGAGCTGCTATTGCATGACCCCAACCCCAGCAGTCCAGCCTGAGCAGGAGCAGGATTTACAGAGGGTACCAAAGAGGAGAAGGGTGATTCCTTGTACTGATGATGCAGTGATTGAGTTGGCGAAGCCTTAGGAAGGTTCCTTTAGCCAGCCTTAGGTCCCAGCATAGGCCCAGGTCCCAGTGCAGTCACACATTACAGGGATCCAATCACAAGTTCCCGAGCACTCCAAGGACCCACACTCATGATCCTATTTAAATAGAGGGCCAATAGGGATTTTTCTTTACTCTCTATCTTATTTTGAGATATTTTTGGTTAGTTAGCATTGAGGACAATGCTAGCTTTCATTTGAGGGGGTAGTCCTATTTTGATGATATGGTGTTGCAAATATGATAGTAATTTCCTTTTATTATGCTTTGATTTTCACTTTTCATATGTACATAATTTTACCAGTTTATTTCACTTTTCATATTTTGCAACTTTGGTCTGTATATAAAGTTTTCTGATGTATATATTCATTCCCTGTTATGTATATTCGTATAAATCCCCTCTTATACATATTCATTTTACTTTTGTCATTTTTCTTTCATCGCTTCTTATTTCATTTTGGTAGCTTCTTATTTTGAGTTTTCATTCAATTAAGCATTTATTTTTCTTAATGCCAAGGTTCTTTCCAAAGGTGGAATTTGTGTGAATCGGGTGGCTCTTCCCTATGATGGATGGCGTGCAACCTTCTTAAGGATTTGAGTCTGTTTTCTTTTTGTTTTTGTGTAAATAGTAGCTAGTGAGTAATAGTGCCTCAGGAAAAGCTTCACTTGGGCCTAACAAATTTGCCTTTGATCCTATGTTAAAAAAAATTGGTATGTATAGGATGGTGATAGTTGTGACCTTGAGACAATCATCAAGTGGTTTTTCGAGACCATGTGTGTTGCTCAAATCTTAGCTAAGGTCGTTGTGGGCTCTCGACTCTGTCTCTTTAGAAATCCTATAGCTTGTATGGTGAGAATTTGGTTTGCAAGTCCAAGTCCTATGCCATTAAGTCTAGAACTTTCCCTGAATGTTTGTCTAGGCGAAATCTTAAGTGTAGTTTGACTCGAGAAGTGATTATAGGCCCTCCTTGATCCGAATGATATCTTGAAAACATCCATAGCCTACCAATGATAATGTCCCTAATCAACCCCTTTGAGCCATAGCCCTTTTTCCTTTAAAAACCATGATACAAGCCTTTACCCGTTTTGAAAAGACCCTCTCCTGGCACCCAATCTTTCCTTAGAACATGGCAAAAGCATAAATTTGGGGGGAGAGACGAGGAATGCAACAAATTGGTAAAATTTACAAAAGTGAAGAAAAATAAAGGCAAAAAGAAAAAAAATAAAATCAAAAAGTCAAAAAGAATGAACAATATAGAAAAAATGAAGGGATTCAATAAAAGTAAAGTGATGAAAGGCATGGAAAGCTTAGAAAGGAGAAAAATGTTTGAAATGAACAAAAAAGAGTAACAATGTCTCTTTAACCCCTAAGAAAGAAGTAAATGACTTAAAAAGTCAAAAAAATGTGTGCCAAAATAAAGAAAATGAAGTGCTTATGGGAAGATGGAACCTACTCAGACCAAATATTTCCTACCCTAAACCAAAAGCCTTTACTATATCTCCACAAAGCCCTATATGATCTTGAGTTGACTGAAGCTTACATTAGTGGTGACTCACTTAAGGGGCAAGCTTATGGAACTTAGGGCCGGACTTGTGACCTTTCTTTGAGAGAGATGAGTGTATTTTCCACAATCCTTGTTCTGAGTGCTACAACCTAAAACTGAGGTTTGCTTGTGAAGAGTTGAGGAGTATGAGTTTGGATTCCACAATGACCAAAGTAGTAGAAAGCGTCTCTTTGATGAGTTGAGTCAATCCTTGATGCTTTTGTGTCGCACTAAAACCATGGTGTTTAAAGGGTTGAATGTTGTGAATGATTCATTTGAATTGATGGCAATTGTTAGTCCCAATTTATGCTAGATGAGGTCACTTTAGGTCAGCTAAATTTTCTTGGTTGTATTCTTAAGGAGGAGGGACTTATTTTGTTTGCTTGAGGACAAGCAAAAGCTTAAGTTCGGGGGAGTTGATAACTAGGGATTCTAGTTCATTTTACCCTCCTTTTTACATGAGTTTTGATTAAAAATGCATACAAATAGTCCAAAAGGCTTACATGTTGTAATTTTTTGCAGGGTTTGGTAAAAAAAGTGACAAAAGGTCAAAAATCAGCTAAAAAGGAGTAAAACCTACACAAGTACCAAGAAAAAGTCAAAGCACAGCTACAATAGACCCACCGCGGCTGTAACCCATTTAGTGCGGTCCGCGGTGAAGAGATTAAGAGAGGTGCTGATTTTGGAAGCTCAAGCACTACGGCCGCAATCCATTTTGTGCGGACCGCAGTAACCTCACTGTGGCTGTAATCCATTTTATACGGTCTGCGGGGAAGAGATTTAGAGAGTTGAGAAGCCACTGTGGCCGCATCCCATTTTGTGCGGACAGTAGTGAAGCCACCGCGACTGCGGTGCATTTTCCCAGTTCGCGGTTGCCAGATTCAGAGACTCAAAATTCAAGCTAAAAAGCCCTACCGCAGCCGCGGTGCATTTTTCGTGGTCCGCGGTACCTCCGTAGGGGTATTTTTGTCTAGAAAATTCAGCCTTGTATAAATAGTTCTTTTTCAGATTTTTAGGGTATCTAACTTTGAGCTGAGCATGTGAAGGCTGTTTTGGAACTTTTTTTGAGTAATTTTGTAGCTAGTTCAACATTGAATCTATAATTCTTAGCTTGTAAACATGTTATATGGGTTATTCTTCATCTAATTATCTGTTTTATTTTATTATTATGAGTAGCTAGACCCATTAGCTAGGGTTGTCGCTCAACCCTAGTGTGGGTATTTGATGGGTCTTGTGTTTTAAGGCTTAGATGTTTATGGGTAGTTGATATTTGGACTGATATGTGTTTTCTATGTTGGATTAGTGGTTGCAAACACTAATTCATGCCTATTTGACTTCAGCTCTTCTTGAGAAAGAGAGGTTGAGTCTAGGTAATCAGTCCAACAAGGAATTGGGGCATACTCAAGAGATTGATAGTCCTAATTAAAGGGTTAAATCTAGAGATAATAATACCCGACTTGAGCATACATTGCTCGTATAGTTTCGACACCCAATTGGTCCTGAGAAAGTCAATTAGGGCAAAGTCACTCAAGCTACCGAGAGGTATAGAGTGAGTAATGTCGTGCATTGGCTATATTATGATCCCAAACATAACGACTTTGCCTTAGATTTTAGAAACCGTCAAGTATTCACCTAGGGCAAAGTCACTTCACTAGTGCCTCGTTACCTATTTAGAAAACCTTCCAAGCAATTATTCTTAATTTAATTTAGCATCTCATAAGTATAAAAGTAGAAGTAATTAAAAGAATAATTATGATTGGAAGCGTAATTAAGAGAATTATGCATTGCTAGTTTAGATAGGAATCCAATTCCTAAATCTAGCTCCTTGTGGATTCGATCCTGACCCTTTCGGATAAAAGCTGTATCGACCACTTTCCCCACGCCATAGTGGTGTAGGGTTGGCTCCGTTGACCCAACTCAGGTCCTAGAGGAGTTCATTGCTACCCCAATACTCCAGGACGCTTTGGTTCGTCTAGTGGGCCTTATGGAGAGTGTCATTCGGGCAGGGTTACTTTTTGTAGCACCAACCATCTTTCAAGCTAGAGGAGGAGCCCAGACTCCCGCTACTCGCACTCCGGAGCAGATGGCTCCCCAGTTTCAGACTCTAGTACCTTATCCAGTTGGAGCAGTTTAGCCGGGTGTGGTAGCTTAAACCGGTGATAGAGCAACTATGTCTACCGATGCCTTGTGGAGATTGCACAGGTTCACCAAGCTCTTCGCTACCACTTTCAGCGGTGCATCTTCTGAGGATCCCCAGGATTATTTAGATAGCTGTCATGAGGTTCTCAGGAACATGGGGATAGTGGAGACCAATGGGGTTGACTTTGCTGCTTTTCAACTGTCTGGATTCGCCAAGGCTTGGTGGAGAGATTATTGTTTGGCTAGGCCAGCTGGGTCACCAGCTCTGACTTGGGATCTGTTTTCTTAGCTATTCTTGGAGAAGTTTCTTCCTATCACTCAGAGGGAGAACTATTGGAGGCAGTTTGAGCTTCTCCAACAGGGTTCTATGACTGTTACTAAGTACGAGACCAGATTTATTGACTTGTCCATATGATCTTCTTATACTTCCCACTGAGAGAGAGAGAGAGAGAGAGAGAGAGAGAGAGAGAGAGAGAGAGAGAGGAGGTTCATTGAGGGTCTCATTCAGCCTATTCGATACCAGATGGCTAAGGAGACAGGGAGTGAGATTTCTTTTTAGGATGCGACCAACGTGGCCAGAAGAGTTAAGATGGTTCTGTCACAGGGGAGTGGCGAGGGGTCTAACAAGAGGCCTCGTCATTCAGGCAGATTTAGTGGTGCCTCGTCTGGAGGTAGGGATTCTTTTGGTAGAGGCCATTCTCCTAGGACTTTTCAGTCAGCACTTCAGGTTTCTCACGGTGCTTCAGGTGGTCGTGGTTCTCATTTGTAGTATTCTGATCAGCAGTCCTACAGTGTACCACCAGCTCCTATCAGTGCACCTCCACTTCAGAGTTTTCAAGGTCGTCATCCCCAGCAGCCGAGGGCCTATTTTACTTATGGTGAAATGAGGCATATTGCTAAATTTTTCCCTCGAGCACCGAGCAGTTCTCAACACCAGGGTTACCATGCCATGGTTCAGGCACTGAGTGTTCCACAACCCGCTCAACCAGCTAGAGGTAGAGATAAAGGTGCTAGAGGTGGAGGTAGATGTATTAAAGGTGGAGGTCAGGACGCTAGAGATGGAGGCCAGCCAGCAAGAGGCCATCCCAGGGATGTAGTTTAGAGTGGTGAGGCCTAGCTCTGATGTTATGCCCTTCTAGCTAGACCTGAGGCTGAGGTTTCTGATGTAGTTATCACAGGTATTGTTCTGGTTTGTAGTAGAGATGCTTCAGTTCTATTTGATCCAGGGTCTACATACTCCTACGTGTCATCTTATTTTGCACCGTATCTGGTCATGCCTAATTATTCTTTGAGTGCTCCTATATATGTGTCTTCACCGGTAGGTGATTCTATCATGGTAGATCTTGTCCATCATTCTTGTATAGTAGTGATTGGGGGTCTTGAGACCCGAGTAGACCTATTACTTTTGGACATGGTTGATTTTGATATCATATTGTGGATGGACTTGTTATCGCCTTACCACGCTATCTTGGACTATCATGCCAAGACTGCGTCCTTAGCCTTATCGGGTCTACCTCATCTTGAGGTGAGAAGGACTCCTAGTTATTCTACCCGTCGTGTTATCTCATATATGAAGGCTTGACGTATGGTCGAGAAGAGGTGTTTAGCCTATTTGGCATATGTTTGTGATTCTAGTGCTGAGGTTCCTTCTATGGATTCTGTGCCTGTTGTTCGTGAGTTTCCTGAGGTTTTCCCTTTAGAACTGTCGGGTATGCCACCTGATAGGGATATTGACTTTTACATTGATTTGGCTCCGGGCACTAAGCCCATTTCTATTCCACCGTATCGTATGGCCCCGCTTGAGTTGAAAGAAAATTAAAGGAGAAGTTGCAAGGTGTCTTACCTTGGGATACGCCGGTGTTGTTTTTTAAGAAGAAGGACGTATCGATGAGGATGTGTATAGATTACCCGCAATTGAACATGGTCACAATCAATAATAAGTATCCATTATCGTGGATTGGCGATTTGTTTGACCAGCTTTAGGGCGACCAAGTGTTTTCTAAGATCGGCTTGAGATCTGGCTACCATCAGTTGAGGATTAAGGCATCTGATGTCCCTAAGACAACTTTTCGCACTCGGTACGGGCATTATGAGTTCTTGGTGATGTCATTCAGACTGACAAATGCCCCAACAACTTTCATAGATTTGATGAACCGAGTGTTCAGGCCTTACTTGGATTAGTTCGTGATAGTCTTCATTGATAATATTTTGATTTATTCCCGCAGCCGGGAGGAGCACGAGCAGCATCTAAGAGTGGTTCTTCACACTTTGAAAGATAGTCAGTCGTATGTCAAGTTTTCGAAGTGTGAGTTCTGGTTGAGTTCAGTTACATTCGTAGGTCACGTTGTATCAGCAGAGGGTATTTAGGTGGATCTGAAGAAGATAGAGGCAGTCAAGAACTAGCCTCGACCTGCATCAGCTATAGAGATCCAGAGTTTCTTGGGTTTGGCAGGCTATTACTGTCGGTTTATAGAGGGGTTTTCATCTATTGCAGCCTTGATGACCAGGTTGACTCAGAAGGGTGCCCAATTCAGATGCTCGAACGAGTGTGAGGCAAGCTTTCAGAAGCTCAAAATAGCTTTAACTATGGCACCAGTGTTGGTTTTGCCTACATATTCAGGGCTACATACAATTTATTGTGATGCATCTCGTATTGGACTTGGTGCGATGTTGATACATAATGGCAAGGTCATTGTATGCTTCGTGATAGCTAAAAATTCATGAAAATAATTATCTAGTTCATGATTTGGAGTTAGCAGCCATTATTCTTGAGCTGAAGATTTGGAGGCACTATTTGTATGGCGTTCATGTGAGGTGTTCACGGATTACAAGAGTCTGCAATGTTTGTTCAAGCAGAAGAAACTAAATTTGAGGCAGAAAAGGTGGTTGGAGTTGTTGAAATACTATAATGTCACCATCTTATATCATTCGGGGAAGGCCAATGTGGTGGCCGATGCTTTGAGTAGGAAGTCAGCCAGTATGGGCAGTCTTGCGTATATTCCAGTCGGTGAGACACCGCTTGCTTTGGATGTTCAGGATTTGGAAAATTAGTTCATGAGGTTGGATGTCTCTGATCCCAACCGTGTGTTAGCTTGCATAGTCGCTCGTTCTTCATTATTGGAGCATATTTGAGATCGACAGTATGATGATCCCCATTAGTGTGTCCTAAAGGACACAGTGCAACACGGTGGTGCCAAGCAGGTCACAGATGGGGATGATGGAGTTTGAGGATACATGGTCGTATTTGTGTACCTAATGTGGATGGACGTCGAGAGTTGATTTTAGAGGAGGCCCATAATTCTCGGTACTCTATTCATCTGAGTGCACTAAGATGTATCAGGATTTGTGGCAGCATTATTGGTGGAGGAGGATGAAGAAGGATATTGTTGCGTATGTGGCTCGGTGTTTGAATTGTCAGCAAGTAAAGTACGAGCATTAGAGACCTGTTGGTTTATTCCAGAAGATTGAGCTTCTTGAGTGAAAGTGGGAGTGTATCACTATGGACTTTGTTGTTGGACACCCACGAACTCAGAGGAAGTTCGACGCAGTATGGGTTATTGTTTATAGGCTGACCAAGTCAACACATTTCATTCCTATGGCAGTCTCCTATTCTTCTGAGAGGTTAGCTGAGATCTATATCCGGGAGATTGTTTGTCTTCACGGTGTGCTTGTGTATATCATTTTTGATCGAGGTACACAGTTTACCTCGCATTTTTAGAGAGCAGTGCACCATAAGTTGGGCACACGGGTCTAGTTGAGCACAATATTTCATCCTCAGACAGACGGGCACTCCGAGCGTACCATTCAGATTTTGGAGGATATGCTCCAAGCTTGTGTTATTGACTTTGGAGGCTTGTGGGATCAGTTTTGGTCTTTAGTAGAGTTTTCCTACAACAACAGTTACTAGTCGAGCATTCATATGGCTCCTTATGAGGCTTTATATGGTAGACGAGGTCGGTCACTGGTTGGGTAGTTTGAGCCGGGAGATGTTTGGTTGTTGGGTACAGATCTAGTATAGGATTCCTTGGGCAAGGTCTGGATCATTCAGTATAGGCTTCGTACAGCTCAGTCCAGGCAAAAGATTTATGCCGACCGTAAGGTTCGTGATATGGCATTCATGGTCGGCAAGCGAGTGTGGCTTCTGGTGTCACCTATGAAGGGCATGATGAGATTTGGAAAGAAGGGAAAGCTTAGCCCTAGGTTCCCGTTTGAGATTCTTGATCGAGTGGGGGAGGTGGCTTATAGACTTGCGTTGCCGTCGAGCTTATCAGCTGTGCATCCAGTATTTCACGTGTCCATGCTTTGGAAGTATCACGACGATTCATCCCACGTGTTAGATTTCAGCACTGTCCAGTTGGACAATGACTTGTCCTATGAGGAGGAGCCGATAGCTATTCTAGACCAGCAGGTTTGTCAGTTGCGATTGAAGAGTTTCCCTTCTGTTTGTGTTCAATGGAGAGGTCATCCTACTGAGGCATCGACCTGGGAGTCTGAGTCCGATATGTGGAGCCGATATCCCCATCTTTTCTCTGACTCGGGTACTTCTTTCTTATGTCCATTCGAGAATGAATGGTTGTCTTAGAGGTGGAGAATGCGATGGCCCAAAAGGCCATCACTTGTTTTATAAATAAATTCTGTGTTCTGAGGCCTTAAAACCTCCTTTTTGTCTTACCTCGATTTGCATGCGCAATCCAGACGTGTATCCCGAAAGCCATTATGTGAAAATCTATGAATAATGATGAATTTTGCTTTTAAAATGAATTTAGGTTAACCTTGGTCAACATTTTGGGTAAACGGATCCAGACCCAGACACATGATTTGATAGTCTCGGAGGGTTCATAAGAAAATATGGGACTTGGGCATATGCCCGGAATCGAATTCCGAGGTCCCAATCCCGAGAAATGAATTTTTGAAGAAAATTGTTTAACTGAAATATTTATAGTTTTTGGAAATTTGAATGTATTGGAATTTGATGGTATCGGGTCTGTATTTTGGTTCCGGGGCCCGGTATAGGTCTTATATGAGATTTGAGTCGAGCCTGTAAAATTTGGTAAGAAACGGACTTGAAATGACGTGAATCGGACCTTCGATTGTTAAACTTTGACTTACGAGTTCATTAGATTTTTCTTTGATTTTGATGCTAAATTCATAGTTATTGATGTTATTTTGATGATTGGATAGCATGAGCAAGTCCGTATGATGATTTTGGACTTGTGTGCATGTTTGGTTTGTAGCTCGAGGGCTCCGATGAGTTTTGGATAGGCCACGAAGTGAAATTTGGACTTAGGGAATTCCTGGTATGTTGCAGAGTCTGCAGGCTATGCAATTGCGAAGCCTGGCTTGCAAATACAGCTCGCAAATGCGAGAATTATGTCGCAAATGTGAAGATACCAGGACCAGCATTTCCTCGCAAATGCGGAGTCTTCTGTATGTGCCAGTTGTCTCAAATGTGACATTCCCATCGCAAATGCGAGTTCACAATTGCGAACATCCAATCGCAAATGCGAAGAAAACAGGTTCTTGAAGGGTTTCAACCATTTTTACAACATTTTCAAAACCTAAACACCTTTGAGCGATTTTTCAAAGGCAACTACTCTTCCAAATCGATTGTAAAGTCATTCGAGCTTGTTTTCTTCAATCTTTAACATCTTTTCACATGATTTCAACTTAAAGATCCAGGGTTTTCATGGGGGAAATTGGGTATTTTGGGTAGAACTTAGGATTTTCGAATTTTGGGGATTTGGACCTCGATTTGAGGTCCGATTTAAAAACAAATTATATATTTGAGTTCGTGGGTGAATGGGTAATCGGGTTTTTGTTCAAACCTCAGGTTTTGACCATGTGGGCCCGGGGTTGATTTTTGACTTTTTGGAAAAAACTTTAGAAAACCTATTTTCATGCATTAGAATAGATTCATTTAGCATTTATTGATAAAGCTAAGTAACTTGTGGCCTAGATACAAGAGAATTGGTGGTGGAATCAAGAGATAAAGCGGTAGTTGAGGCTTGAATTGTGTTCGTGGCATCGAGGTAAGTGTTTGGTCTAACCTTAGCTTGAGGGATTAGGAGTTGAGTCCTATTTGCTATGTGTTAATTGTTTAGTACGACGTATAGGCATGGTGAAGAGTATCTATACATTGGTGTCAAGCATGCTCGTGAGTCTTATACTATCATTAATGTGACTCTATTTTGTATTTTTCATGCCTTATATGAGAATTTCTATTGTTGAAGGAGGCTTGTGGTAGTAATATTTGTAATTGAACCTTGATGAGTTGGCTCAAGTTGTAAAGTGATTTGTGGAATAATTATTGGCAATTGAGCATTATAGAGCATTGGCTTAGGTTGTGAATTGAGTTGTGAAGTAAATGTGGAAAAAAAGAAGGGGATTATGATATTGTCACCCTTGTGAGGATGTTGGTCCTTTTAATGTTATCTCCCTTGCCGGGATATTATTGCTTTTGATGTTGTTTCCCTTGCTGGGATATGATCGTTGTTATACTCTTGCTCCCTTGATGGGATTCTTTTGTGATTTATGTTGATTTGAAATGGGATCGGGTTGCACGCCTGCAACAGGATATAGGAAATGGGAGCGGGTGGCACACCGCCACGGTAATATTTGAAATGGGATCGGGTTGCATGCTTGCAACAAAATATATGAAATAGGATTGGATTGCACGCCTGCAACAAGATATATGAAATGGGATCGGGTTGCATGCCCGCAATAAGATATTTGAAATGGGATCGGGTTGCACGCCTGCAACAAGAAAGAGGTGAAAGTGAATACTGTGTTTGTTTCTCTTATTCTTGTTAGCAATTAAATTTTTGTTTGTTTACATTCCTCTCTGGTATTCTGTTGTTATCTGATACTCCCCGCAACATGCTTTTCACCTCCTATCTTTAACTATAAATATCTGTCTTTATTTTCCACTATATATGATTTAACTACACATGTTTATTTGGTAGTCTGGTCCTAGCCTTGTCACTACTTCGCCGAGGTTAGGCTATGAACTTACCAGCACATGGGGTTGGTTGTGCTAACACTACACTCTGCACTCGTTTGTTCTGATCCTGCTACTGTAGCTTTCGGATCGCAGTGAGGTTGCTGCCATTAATCCAAAAAGCAATCTGAGGTAGTCCTGCAGGAGTTCGCAGGCCTTGGCATCTCCCTCTATCTTTTTATTCTGTTTCTTATTTGTATTTCAGAGACATCGTTGTATTTATCTTTCGGATCCTTATTTGTAGTATTCATAAGCAGTCTCTAAAATTTTGGCACCAGTTCTGGGTAGTTTATGTTATGGATTGGTATTGGTATCATTATTAACATATTACATTTCAGTCTTTTGCTTATTAAATTATGTTGTTTATATTATGTTGGTTCTTAATTGTTAAAGGATTAAAATGAGAAAAAGTTAAATAATACAAATACTTGGCCTGCCTAGATTTCACTAGTAGGACCATCACGACTCCCGAGGGTGGAAAATCCGGGTCGTGATAGGAGGCATGGCTTAGCCTTATGAAAGAATGGGAGATAGTGCTTAGTCTCAATACAAGGAAAGGCGGTGCTTAGCCTTATGTTATTAGGGAGTCAATGCTTAGCCTCGTGCAAGAAGAGGATACAATGCTTAGTCTCGATGTAAGGAAAGGCAGTGCTTAGCCTTATACAATTAGGGAGGCAATGCTTAGCCTCATGCAAGAAGAGGAGACAATGCTCAATCTCGATGCAAGGAAAGGCAGTGCTTAGCCTTATACAATTGAGGAGGCAATGCTTAGCCTCATGCAGTTGAGGAGGCAGGGCTTAGCCTCATGCAAAATGGGAGACAGTGCTTAGTCTCATGCAATGGAAGGAAGTGCTTCGCCTTATGCAAAGAGGGAGGCAATGCTTAGCCTCATAAAAAATATGAGACAGGGATTAGTCTCATGCATGGAAGGGAGACAAGGCTTAGTATCATGCAATGGAAGGCGGTGCTTAGCCTTATACATTTGAGGAGGTACGGCTTAGCCTCATGCAGAAAGGGAGACAATGCTTACTTTCATGTAAGGAGGAGACATAGCTTAGCCTCATGCAATGGAAGGCAGTGCTTAGCCTTATATAATTGGGGAGACAGGGCTTAGCCTCATCCAAATGGGAGGCAGTGCTTAGCTTCATGCAATGAAAAGATAATGAGTGATAGCAGAGTATTTCTTATCTGGAGACATGTTTGCGTTTGGCAATTTTGTCATTATGAAGATAGTGATTTTGATGTATGTGTATTTACGAGTACTCCTATTATATTCACTGTGCCTGCATCCAAAGAAAAACCATGAGTTTTGTGGGAAGGTTGGTTCGTGCCTTCGCCTACTTGCTTTGCTTTGCTTGGCTTTAGGGATCCTGTTCAAGTTACCCTGCGTAACATCTGGCTGCCATAGAAATAAATTTTTCGAAAAATATGCATGCACTTGATAAATATAGTTATTAAAAAACACAGTAGTATCCAATATCAAGTAAATTAGATGAACCAATGACTGTAACACTTTTAGAGATCTTGCAACTTCCTTGCATTAGAATTTTGAGGGTCCTCCTCAAAATTCTGCCCAAGTTTAGTAAGCGATTTTTCGGCCATTCCGAATACAATGAAATTAGCTGGACTTGCTGTCCCCCTCAAAATTCTGCCCCAGTTTCTGACCATAGGGAAAATGAAGATTTTATTAAGATGTGACTGAGCCCACAGGGCTACCTACGTATCCCTTCTTAAATGGGGATCAAGTCAAGCATAGTTTAGTTACATCAAATAAAGAAATATAAACAATCCCAAAGATAGTATCTTTTGTCTGCATTTGAGTTGATAAGTTTTTGCCAAATTTCTTCATCCATTTCTGCAATTATGAGTGCTCCTCCTGTTAGTACCCTGTGAACCATGTAGGGACCTTGCCAATTAGGTGAAAATTTCCCTTTGGCTTCATCTTGATGCGGGAAGATCCACTTCAGCACCAGTTGCCCCGGTGTGAACTGTCTAGGTCTGACCCTTTTGTTGAAAGCTCTGGACATTCTGTTTTGATAAAGCTGACAGTGGCATACTGCATTCATTATTTTCCCGTTAATAAGAGCTAATTGTTCATAGCGACTTCTTATCCATTATGCATCACTGAGTTCTGCTTATTATATAATTTTTAAAGAAGGAATTTCGACCTCGGCGGGAATGACAGCTTCAGTACCATAGACCAACATGTAGGGAGTTGCTCCGGGGTATGTGGGGACTGTGGTACAATATCCAATAAGGCAAATGGTAATTTTTCGTGCCATTGCTTGTATTAGTCTACCATCTTTCTCAATATTTTTCTTGATATTCTTGTTTGCGGCCTCCACGACTCCATTCATTTGAGGCCTGTATGCTGTGGAATTATTATGCTTGTTTTTGAAGGTTTCACACATAGCTTTCATTAAGTTACTATTGAGGTTGGCAGTATTGTTGGTGATGATGGATTCTAGTACCTCAAATCGGCAAAGAATACGATCCCTGAAAAAATATGCGATGACTTTCTTAGTTACCGCCTTGTAAGATATAGATTCAACCCATTGTGTGAAGTAGTCTATGGCCACTAGAATGAAATTGTGCCTGTTCGAAGCGGCAGGCTCGATTGGATCGATGACATCCATTCCCCAAGCAGCAAAAGACCAAGGTGCACTTGTTGCATTGAATTCATTTGGTGGTAGCCATATCATATCTACACGTATTTGACACTGGTGTCACTTTTGGACATACCTAATGCAGTCTGTTTCCATAGTCATCCAAAAATATCCTGCCCTCAATATCTTCTTGGCTAAAATGAAACCGTTCATGTGTGGTCCAAGCATGTACCTCTTCGAACAGTTTGGAAGCTTCTTTGGCATCAACGCATCGTAATAATCCTAGGTCTGGAGTCTTTCTATATAGAATTCCTCCACTTTGGAAGAAATGGTTGGATAATCTTCAGAGTGTGCATTTCTGAGTATGATTTGCATGCCCCAGGTATTCTCCTTTTGCCAAGTATTCCTTGATATCATGGAACCACGAATTCACATATGTTTCTTCTTTAACATGAGCACAATAAGCTGGCTGATTATGGATTCTTACTGGAATAGAGTCGATATCATGGAGGACAAAGTGGCTAATACATCTGCGAACTCATTCTGGATTCTCGGAACATGTTTGAATTCTATCTTTGTGAATCTTTTCATCAACTCTTGTACATGATACAGATACAGTGGTATATTGGTATTCTTTGTAGCCCACTCTCCTAGAACCTGATGTAACAGAAGGTTTGAATCACCAATGACCAACAATTCTTGGATATTCATGTCAATGGTCAAATTAAGCCCCAAAATGCAAGCCTCGTATTCTGCTATATTATTGCTGCACGGAAACCTGAGTTTTGTAGATACCGGATAATGCTGACCTATTTTTGATACTAAGACAGCTCCAATACCCACTCCTTTGAAGTTTGCAGCTCCATCGAAAAACATTCTCCAACCACCATATGTTTTGGTGATATCTTCTCCTACGAACAATACTACTTTATTGAGAAAATGCATTTTCAATGGTTCGTATCCTCCATCTACAGGATTTTCTACAAGATGATCTGCCCACGTTTGCTCTTCGATCGCCTTCTGAGTTACATAGATGATGTCAAATTTAATCAATAGTATCTGCCATTTGCCAACTTTCCCGTAGGCATGGGTTTCTGGAAAATGTATATTAGAGGATCCATCCTTGATATGAGATATGTAGTGTAGGCGTAAAAGTAATGCCTTAACTATCGTGCCTCATAGGGTGTGAACTTCTTACTCAGATAGTATATGGCCTATTCTTTTTTCCCCGTCTCGTCGTATTGTCCCAAGACACAACCGAAAACCCTATCTAGTACGGACAAATAGAGTAGCAAAGGTCTCTTAGGTTCTGGCGGAACCAGGACTGGTGGTGTGAACAAATATTCCTTGATTTTTTCAAAAGCTTTCTGGCAGTCTTCAGTCCATCTTGTTGTGGCATCCTTCTTTATCATTTTGCAAATTGGCTCACAAATCATGGTTGATTATGCTATGAAGCGGCTGATGTAATTAAGATTCCCCAAGAAACTTATTACATCTTTCTTGCTCTTTGGTGGTGGCAAATCCTGGATAACCTTGACCTTTGACGGGTGTAGCTCAATTCTTTGGCGGCTGACGATGAATCCCAGTAACTTTCTAGCAGGGACCCCAAAAGTACATTTTGCGGGATTCTTTTTCAGATTATACCTTAGAAGTCGATCAAACAATTTCCTCAGGTTTGCTATGTGATCTGTACCCTTCTTAGATTTGATGATGACGTTGTTCACGTACACTTATATCTCTTTACGTATCATATCACAGAAAATGGTTGTCATGGCTCTCATATAAGTGGCCCCAGCATTTTTCAGACCAAACAACATCATTTTATAACAATATATTCCCCATGGTGTAATAAAGGCTGTCATCTCAGCATCTTCTTCATCCATCCAGATCTGATGATATCCCGCGAAGCAATCCACAAAGGATTGGAGTTCATGCTTGGCACAGTTGTCGATCAATATGTGTATATTGGGTAACAGAAAATCATCTTTGGGACTTGCTTTGTTTAAATCCCAATAGTTGACACATACTTTGACCTTCCCATCCTTCTTCAAAACTGGCACGATGTTAGCCAACCAGGTAGGATATTCAACCACTATGACAACTTTAGCTTTGATCTGCTTGGTGACTTCCTCTTTTATATTCAGACTCATATTTGGCTTGAATTTTTTGACTTTCTGCTTTACCGGCGGACACATCGGATGGGCAGGTAGTTCATGAGCCACTATAGACGTGCTCAAACCAGTCATATCATCATAAGACCATGCAAAAATATCTTCATATTCTTTTAGGAAATGGGTGTATTCTTCTTTCTCTGATGGTGACAGGTAAATGATTGTACGAGTTTCTTTGACTGTTTCAGAATCTCCCAAATTGACTATCTCGGTTTCGTCAAGATTGGACTTAGGCTTGTTCTCAAAATTTTCCACCTCTCTGACAATTTCCTCAGGTATTATATCTTCTTCTTTTATTTCCTCTAAATCACTATCCTTATGTAGTGTTGTCTCATTACATGCCACAGTCGTCGGTTCATCAGGATAAGTAATAATAATGTTGTAGAGAGAAAATGTGAAGGATAACAATAATACCAAATAGCAATGCATTAAATAAATCTTGAAAACACTGAAACAAGTACGACTTGATGAATCGACCAATTATTTCAAAACAAAATACGTCTAAAAAAATACTGAAAATGTTTTAAATGCTTAAAATTGCTTTTAAAGAATAGATCATGTTAATTTCAAGGCTACCCAGGAACTCGACGGGCCCAGGACGATGCAGATGTCAAGTTTTTGAGAATAGCTCCTTTTCCCACGGTTTGAATTGTAAGGTTTGCCTCTTCTTGCTCCTCAACTATTGCATTGAAATCCATGTCTTCATCGTCCAGAAATAGATTCATCAGCCTAGCTAAAGCCTCATCTCCTTCAGAACCCCATATCACGTTAGTCTGTTGAATTGTCTGGTGCAGATGCGGTATTGTCTGTTAAAAAAGGTAATACGGACCATGCCATGGTGGCCACCAATTCTGGTACTCGTGCCAGGTGTATTCATACCCAAGCCCAAAAGTTGTGCCGTGACGCTTTAGTTGTATCAGTTTGGTGATCCCTTGTAGATTCTTGCCAACACCCTTACCGGGTTCATACCCTGTCCATAACAATATGATTTCAATATTATTACTCCAGCATTTATCTTTCTCAATTGCATTGACATGCTCGATGCGATGGTACGTATCTCTACCCAACTTCCTTCTATTCTCGACAACCGGAATAGTTTGAATGGTGTAAATGGGAATACTTCCGTCCTTGTGGATGATTCCTTCCTGATGATTCCATTCAAACTTCATGCGTGGTGTAGCGTAGAGGCTACAGCCCCAACAGAATGTATCCACGGTCATCCCAACAACAGATTATATGTGGTGGATATGTCCAATACTTGAAATTTAACACCAAACAAAGTCAGACCCCTCTACAAGCATAGATTGATTTCCCCATTCGTGGCCCTTTGGAACCCATCGAATGCTCTCACATTCATAGTTCCTGTTCATATTTCATGCAAACCTTTACCCAACCTCTTCAAAGTGGTCAACAGACATATGTTGAGACTCGAACTCCCATCTATCAGAACCCTGGCAATGAATTTGACCTCAAATTGCACTGTGATATGTATTTCCTTGTTGTAACTTAGTCCTTCTAGTGGCAGCTCGTCTTAGTAAAAAGTGATCTTGTGGCTTTCCAAAACCTGTCCTACCATGTTGGCCATTTCTCCACTAGTGATGTTGTTGGGTGCATAGGCTTCGTTCAACACTTTCATCAATGCATTCCTATGCGCCATAGAATTCTGTAGTAGTGATAGAATGGATATCTGAGCAAGGGTTTTGTTCAGATGATCAACCACAAAATACTCTCTTGCTTGCACCTTTCTCCAAAGATCATCCAGGCCAGTTTCAATGATAGGCTTCTTGGGAGCGGCTTCTTTACTTGTTCTTCCCAAATGCTCGGGCATGTAAACTCTACTGGTCCTGGTCATACCTTGTGTTTCACCGGTTTCTTCCATATTCCCCTTTCCTTTCCTTCTCGCCTCTGTAGCGTATTCCCAAGGTATGGCATTGGACTTAAAGGACGGTTTGGGTGCTACTATCACGGTGAAGGGTGTGGTCACTTCCACTTCAAACAGAGGTGATGTGACTGCGAGTGTTGTTACTTCAAACTTGAATGGAGTCGGTGAGGCTACTTAGACCTCAATTGGTGAGAGAATCTGCACCCCAATAGGTGTGAGAGTGAATGGAGGCATTTTTGGTTCATCCCCTTCACGAATTAGTCCAATTGACCCTTTCTGGATCCCATTCTTCATCAGTTTTAATCACATTTACCCCCTCTCCCTTGTGATCCGGGAGGGGATTGTTGCGGACATTAGGTGAACCCTCTTTTGCTTATATAATCTTGGTTTCAATCAGCATCTGGATCTTATCCTTCGAAGTGCGACATTCATCGGCAGTATAACCCTTCATGCCCGAGTGGTAGGCATATGTCTTGTTTAGATTGACCCACTGAGAGGAGTTTTCCTTGGCAACGGCGGGAATAGTAGTTACATAATTGTTACGCCCCCTTTTTTCCCTCCACGCAGGGAGAATTCCGGGTTTCGACATTCTATGGGGGAATCCACTCATTTCCTTTTAGGAATTTAGGTTTTGAAGAGTCGCAACCTAATGAATTATGGTGAGTTAGGGCACCTTGAGCAATTAACTCATGGACTAGTTTGCATTACCAGAGAATTAGGGAAAGGGCTCTGAATAATCTTGAGGAGAAGGTATTAGGCACCCCTCTCGGTCCACAACGGTGGGTCCCGTCCGAACTTATACTTCTGAATTAGTCCTTTTAACAAAAATATAGTTTAAATATATACTTGCAAATAAAGGAATGTTTTGGTATTTTAAACATATATAAGTAATGAAACAAAGGAAAAGACTTGAACAAATGGCACATATATAAAGGAAAGTAAAATTTATTTAAACGACGGGGATTGGGAAGGAGAGGTCCTAGGTTGGTTAGCCTATAGGATCACCCCACACAATGTCCGGTAATCACTCCTCAATGAGGGGCTACTCATGACATTAGAGCGTAGTAATCATATCCTTACTACCCAATTCCCTCCCCTTTGTCATAGCCTAAAGTGTTCTAGCAACCTTGAGAATGTCCTATGCGTGCACTACCCATCCCTTCCTTGTGGCCCTAGAGGTATTTTAGGACCTCTACTTGGGCAGTTCTAGACCATTCTAAAGTATTTAAAGGAGAAAATTCTAAGCGTCAATTAAAACAATTAGGACCGCACATAAAGAAGGAACATATAATGGCTCACAGTTTACCTCTACAAGAAGAATAAATGCACGTCTCAAACAATTGTTTCAGGTATAAAACTTAGAACATGATATCTAGGTGAGCAGGAAGTATACACCATGAGTTAGGACAAAGTGTCAGAGACCTATAAGCTTGCCTACTGATTTTAGACCTGTGAATGTGAGCAGTTTTAAATAACAAAGCGCAGTTTTATAGCTGCAGGATTTTAATCACCCTATAGGCTTGCCTAAGCAAATAATAGTGACGTCCTAAAAGCATGATATCTATTAGGAATGAGGTAAAGTAGTGATCAATTTTAAATGAATAATTTGAGATCCTATAGACATGCTTTCTAGCGGTAGTAACTTAAGGCATTGTATGAAAACTCATTTAAAAGAGCGAACAGTTGACTGAACCAATTCAGAATGAACTAACATGAATTAAGCTGATTTGTTTCAACTGAACTGATTTTAAGTCCTATAGGCATGATTCATGTTAGAACTGATTTTAACTCCTATAGTCATGATTTCTATTAGAACTGATTTTAACTCCTATAGGCATGATTTCTGTTAGGACTGATTTTAACTCCTATAGGCATGATTTCTATTAGGATTGATTTTAACTCCTATAGACATGGCATCTAATTATTAAGAGCTGACTTAGATCCTTATATGCATGATTTCTAGTGAGATGAATGTAAATACACAAGAAACATGAACTTCAATTACTTTACACCTATAGGCATCATATCTAATTATAAGGTCATTTAGATCCTATAAGCATGGTTTCTAATATTGTAAAGCAAACATAGCAAGCACATTCAAATTAACATAATCCTATAGGCATGGTATCTACCCAATTTACCCAATATGTATATAACTACCCACCCCGTTTCACTAGTTACCCCAATGTTATTTACAAATAATTATTACAGACCAGCTGAAAAAATTACATAAACAAATAAAGATAAAAAAAAGGTTAACTATAGGGAGCCTGAAGCAGGCCCAAATGAATTACAAGCCTCCAATAGCCTCAAATGCAAAAGTTCCATGGACAGTATCATGTCTAGGTGTGTCAAAGTTCTCTAAGGACCTCAAGGATCCCGGGAATTGCTCACACCTAGACCTTTTTTCAAACAATAACTGATTTAGGTGCAGTGTGGAAAGGTTGGCTCAGACATGCCAGAGTTCAGAGAGATCTCAAGGATCTCAAGGCAATATACATGCCAGAGAGGCAGAACCTAATATTCTAGGAGTAATGTAAGAGTATGATGACTTTGAAAGAGTTTGGTAAACAATAGAAAGAAGGTTTTAGTAGTTAGAAGGAACTTTGTGAAAGTCAGAACATAGTTAGAGAAGAAATAGTTTGAGAAAACATGAAGAACATCTTTTAAAAAATCAAAGAGCAAGTCATAGAACACATAGACTTCATCCAATGGAAAGGGTAGGGAGAACGCCTAGAACATATTAATGTAACAACAAGAGCGCAGAAGTTCACACAACTATAATACATATATAGAACAAACAGTTGGGAACATTGTTATACTAGGCAGAGTTGAACATAGACTCAGAAGTACTTTGGAGGTAGTAAATAACCTAGCAGAGTAAATTACTATGAGGAACTGGGTAAATAAACAGATAAATAATCAAACATGCATACATGGAGTAGAGTCAGATTAAGACACACTAGAGAAAGCAACAGACAAGTCATCAGGCATGTTAATCATAAGTTGAATGGGTAGAACTCATATATGCCAAGTGAAACCAGGATTTAAGCATGCTAGTTACATATCAAAAAGCCAAGTGATAGGCAAGAATAGGACTGGAAATCAGTAAACTAATGCAGTAAGAGAACACATAGAGTTTTGAACTTGTAATTAAACCAAGATATACCAGCTAAGGAGAGCAGACACAAAGGATAGAACAATGTAGTGTAATAACTAGCCTTGGCTTATAGCTGGCTAGTTCAATGGAAGTAACAAGTAACAGAAAAGAGCATAAAGCTTTAAGTATAAGAGAGAGTTTTTGAACTAATGTTCATTGTGTGTGTATGTGTAGAACTCAAAGTGATAGAGGGGTTTATATAGCAATCAAAAGCTTGACAAATAAGGTAAGAGATCAATTCAGTAGTAAATCAAGGAAGTCACACATAAATTAGCAAGATCTTCCCTTAATCAAGGGACAATTCAATCAACGGTATATCATACTATATATTTAAGGAAGAGAATAAAGTAAAGTTTAGCATAGAGTAGGTAATTAGGGGTAAATGCACAACAACTTAATTAAGGAAACAAATCAATAATAATCAGCAGAATACAAACAAGGCAAGGAAAAACAATTAAGGCAAGCAAATTCAATCAAATCGAGTAAAGGGGTAAGAATCAAACGCTAAATGGAAATGGTTCAAATTAAACCAGAAAATAAAGGATTCAGAGTAATCAAGAGTTCAGAAAGTCATGACAGTGGCAGCATACTTACCATATAAAAATGAGGTAGAGCATGAGTTGTTAGGAATCGATACATAATTTTGAACAAAACAAAAGTTAAACAACACTTATTCAAGGAGAAGTATACAAGTTTTTCCTGAATGGTTAGTGTGAACATAAATTCATAATATCAGTGAAAGGTTGAACTATAAAAATTCGGTAGGAGCATATCAGGATAAGAAAATCACGAGAAGTCACAAGAACATAATTAGATGTACCAATATCCAAAAACCAAATGAAGAATCCTAAAAATTAGGGTTTTCAATACAAACGGGCTAGGGTTGTAGCAGGTTCATAAAATGAATCAAAATGTGTGAGAAACAGAAGTTTAAACACAAAGAATCATCAAACAAATTTTAAAAAGAAATGCTGGAAACCATAATTTTAGAAAAAGATGAAAATCACTTGAAAACATACGATTACTGTAAAGAAACTCAAGGATGTTGTAAAACTCACAGGAAACAAATTCAAATCACCTTAGATCTATACAGATCTAGGAGGTTTTAGAAAAAAAATTAGGGTGTCGAAGAGAACCATACAGAGATGAAGAAACCTATTTAGAAAACCATAGATTGTAGCTAATATAGGACGATCTCACTCAAAATTACTTGGAGTATCCTCGCCCAGAGGCTAAAATGAATTGAATTCTCTCTTTTATTTTGGGAGTGCCTGAAGAGACCTGCTTACTGGAAGGTACCATTCTTTT
Source organism: Nicotiana glauca (assembly GCA_026770625.1). Classification (NCBI taxonomy): domain Eukaryota; kingdom Viridiplantae; phylum Streptophyta; class Magnoliopsida; order Solanales; family Solanaceae; genus Nicotiana; species Nicotiana glauca. Next base: position 48,316 of record MU682863.1, on the reverse strand, counting down.
AGAATGGTGAAAAGGTTACCTACCCTATGATCCTCCTTATCTTACAGAGGTTTACTACGATCCATACCCGGCGGGATACATATTGCCCAAATGGAACCTAAAAGATGGGATGGGTGATCCATAAGATCATTTGGCGAGGTTCATCCCTCAGTGTGGGGATCTTTCTGGAAATAAAAACTTGTTTTGTTGAGGCAATTTCCCTCGTCGCTTACCCGCATTTCTCTTAGTATACCCACCTGTGTGACTCCTAATGCCGTGAAGTCCTTAAAGCATTGCGATTTATTCAATATCCTTGTCAAGAAAGAAGTGAGTCCCTTATTCTTTATTTTATGTTAAAAGGTCTGGACTCGAAGAGGGAGTCGATTCACGTACTTCACCATTTCCTGGGTCGTTATCACCTTTCCCCGGTTCAGGGTATGGGTTCTTTCTCTATTAAGAAAGTCCCGGTGTGAACTCCCCTACTGATCTGACTCCAGCGGATTCTCGAGAAGCCAATTCTCTCTCTCGATCTAGATCTACTTTACCGACAAGAGCTCTTAATGAATGAGCAATGAGTTTGATTCTAACTATTCAAAGCAGAGGAAATAGAATATTATATAGCCTATAGTTATAGGGCTAGGCTCCGCTCCTCGCTCGAGCTACCAGCTTTCTTAGATTTCATTCCTGTCGACTAATCCTAGTCCTTGAGAGCTTAGACGTCAACGGGGAAAAACTCCAAAAGAATTTCATCGACTCCTCCTCTCTTGCCCTCTTGATGGTATCCAGTTGAAATGGTTGCTGGATTGCCCCTAGTTCAAGCTCTAAGTCAAGCATTCAGGCACCAAAGACCTCTGACTACGCTCCTCAGCCTAGGAAAGAAAAATCCCATTTGCCTAATACGTACTACTGTGCATCAGATGATTTAGCTGCCATTATTCCTCCACCAGCTTCTTCTTGGCATCAAGCCAGCCCTTATTCCTTGCATCAACAGGCAATCCCGCATAAAAGAAAGGCTACTGACTTGGCTGATTCAACAAGGGAAAAAGGCATCCATTCAAACTGCTCCCATTCCTATGTTGACACCAAGAGAAACAAACCCTGGAGCCTTCCTCTCTATCCATTCCTTTTTCATAATCATAAAGGATGGAAATTCTTAGCTTACTAAACCAGCAACAACGGAGTAAGCTCCCATATCCGTGCCATGGCCTGGAATAGGTGAGAGATGAACCTTAGATGCGAGTCGACAAAGCCCTAGTCCCTTGAGGGCCTTAGAGATGGCAAGAATGACATGAGAGAGGCCATTGGAGGCCCAAGAGGTGGTGAGAGGCCACCTAATATAGCCATAGATGAGCAACGGTGTGATTGGATTAGGGTTAGGTTGATTGCATTTGAGAACAGAGGGGTTTCCAGGGCGGTGGGTGTGTAGAAAATGATAGGGTTATGAGAGGTCTTTTGGGTTTATTTTACGAAGGATTGATGGTGGCTGTTGATCTTTATGATCAACGGCCAGGATTAACGGGTTTGGGAGACTGGATCGGGTATTTGGGGTGTGCACCGGGTAATTTAATTGGGTACTGGGCTAGTAATTGGGTTAGGTTGGGGTTGGATTGGGGCTAAAATTGAAATAAAATTATGCCATATTTTAAATAGCCATTTTAATACTATATATTTTATAAGAAATAATAATTGATTTTTGAAAAATAATTTCGTGTATTGAAAATAATTTAAAATAGTTATTTAACATTTTAAAAATATAAAAGACCATTTTGTGCATCAACAATATAATTATGCATTAGTAGGGCTATTATATGCAATTTAGGCTTAAAAAATGCAAATATAATTACAAAGATGGACTAAAAATGTTTAAACACTATTTTGGCTAAATAAATAATTTAGATGACCAAATCATCACAAAAATAATTCGAAGTATAATTACTGGATATTTTATAAATAAAAGAGAAGAAATATATATATATATATATATATATATATATATATATATATATATGCTTATACATGCTTATAAATGTATATGTACCATTTTAAAATTATATAAATGTATTAAAAGTATATGAGGAAAAATTGGGTATCAACAGCTGTCCCTCTTTACCCGGGAAGGATAAAAGAGTTTTCGAGTAAAGAAATAATAGCCAATTTTGACCGAATGGGATGTTTTGAAAGGTAGAGGCCGGACTCCGGTCTTGAGTTGCCTACATATCCCTAGTTTTATAGGAATCGGGCCATGTGTAGTTCTGGATTCATTGGCGGAATATACCGATGAAGTCATTGCAAGAACGAACACGAGGTGCGAGAGCGGTTATGGTGTGCGGTTAAAGCTTGAGATAGTTTGAAGGAACATGAGCGAGGTCGCTCCTGCTAGGATAGTAGTTGCTTGCTGGTCACATGAATATAAAGAGATGCTACAAACATATATTTGTGCGGAAATTTAAACATGATGCAGATTCCCTTTGGACCATGAAAGTTGTCCTTAGACGATTAAGGATGACGTCCTCGGACCATGATGTCCTGGGCCATGAATTATTTGGTGAAGGATTCGCATGCCATGAAATGGTGTTCTCAGGCTATGCAGATGGTGCCTCCGAACCATGACACCTTTGAATAATGATATGCAAATTTGAAGGATTCTCAGGCCATGGCATGGCGTCTTCCAGCTAAGAGGATGATGCTTTTTAGACTATGACGCCTTTGGATAGATTGGTGATGCTTCAGCCGATATATTTTTTGTATTTTCCATTAATTAAAATAAAATAAACATGCACACACAAATGCAAAAAATTAACAAAAATGCCACAAAAATCCAGAAAATTACAAACACTAAAAGAAATTATTTTATTTTGAATTTATGGGAGTAATTCATATAGGGCAAAAATCACGTGCTCACAGCTACCCCTCTTTGCTTGGAAACATGAAGAGTTTTCGTGCAAAGATAAAGTGAGCAGATACGAGTGATTTTTGCGCGTTTGAATACTCCGTGGGAAGCATTTTTGAAAGATTTGACTGCACCCTGCTTCCGAGGTTGCCTACATATCCTTCGCAAAAAAAGAATCAGGTCAGTGTAGTTCAGGAATGTTTGGTAGCTGGGACTACCATAAAGCTGTGATTTCACTGTTGTTGCTTTGCTTCTACTGCTTACTGAACCCCTTATTGCACCATGACAAAATAAAAAGAAGCTAGACTAAACTATGATCTATGAATTACAAAAACCTATCTATATCTTCATACTTGATCCTGCAACTCTTGTTGACAAGCTGACTTGTATTCTCTCGGTGAAATTCCTTTGTTGTCGACTTGAATTATAATCTGAGATGTTTTCCCTTTCTCCAGGTGGACGCCTGACTGCCGAACTGTATTTTGAGATGTTTCCCTTTTCTCTAGGTGGACGCCTGATTCCTGAACTTGAATTGTATTCCCTGCTCTCCAGGCGGGCTCCTGACTGCTGACTTACAATGCATTCCCTGCTCTCCAGGCGGGCTCTTGACTGCTGACTTCAAATGTATTCCCTGCTCTCCAGGCGGGCTCCTGACAGCTGACTTCAAATGTATTCCCTACTCTCCAGGCGGGCTCCTGACTTTTGACTTGAAATGTATTCCCTGCTCTCCAGGCGGGCTCCTGACTGCTGACTTAAAATGTATTCCCTGCTCTCCAGGCGGGCTCCTGACCGCTGACTAGAAATGTATTCCCTGCTCTACAGGCGGGCTCCTAACTGCTAACTTAAAATGTATTCCCTGCTCTCCAGGCAGGCTCCTGACTGCTGATTTGAAATGTATTCCCTGCTCTACAAGCGGGCTCCTGACTGCTAAACTTGAAATGTATTCCCTTGTTCTCCAGGTGGGCTCCTGATTTTAACAAAATAGACAAAAATAAAGAAAATTTTCTGCCAAAGTTTGGTAGCTGGGCTCATATATGAGTGTTAACCGAATCATATTACCAAATATCAATAAGAACTTAAAAGCTAAAACTTGAATTGTACTCTCTTGTTTTCCAGGTGGGCGCCTGATTGCGGGACTTAAAATGTATTCCCTTGTTCTCCACGTGGGCTCCTGATTGTTGAGACTTAAATGTATTCCCTTGTTCTCCAGGTGGGTTCCTGATTGCTGAATCTTGAACGTATTCCCTTGTTCTCCAGGTGGGCTCCTGATTGCTGAGACTTGAACGTATTCCCTTGTTCTCCAGGTGGGTTCATGATTTCAACAAAAATAGACTAAACAAAGAAAATTTTCTGCCCCAGTTTGGTGGCTGGGCACATATGTTAGTGTTAACCTAAATCATATTACCAAATATCAATAAGAACTTGAAAACTAAAACTTGAATTGTACTCCCTTGTTCTCCAGGTCGGCTCATGATTGCTGAACTTGAAATGTATTCCCTTGTTCTCCAGGTGGGCTCCTGATTGCTGAGACTTGAATGTATTCCCTTGTTCTCCAGTTGGGCTCCTGATTGCTAAATCTTGAATGTATTCCCTTGTTCTCCAGGTGGGCTCCTGATTGCTGAGGCTTGAATGTATTCCCTTGTTCTCCAGGTGGGCTCCTGATTTTAACAAAAATAGACTAAATAAAGAAAATTTTCTGCCCCAGTTTGGTGGTTGGGCACATATGTGAGTGTTAACCTGAATCATATTACCAAATATCAATAAGAACTTGAAAACTAAAACTGGAATTGTTCTCCCTTATTCTCCAGGTGGGCGCCTGATTTCTGAAACTTGAATGTATTCCCTTGCTCTCCAGGTGGGCTCCTAATTGCTAAACTTGAAATGTATTCCCTTGTTCTCCAGGTGGTAATTGCTGAACCTTGAAATGTACTCCCTTGTTCTCCAGGTGGGCTCCTGACTGCTGAAACTTGAATGTATTCCCTTGTTCTCCAGGTGGGCTCCTGATTTCAACAAAATAAACAAAGAAAATTTTCTGCCCCAATTTGGTAGCTGGGCACATAGGTGAGTGTTAAACTGAATCATTCTACCAACTATTATTAAGAATTTTAAAGCTAAGCCCTATTATCCAGGGAGGTCCTGAAAACTTTTAATTAAATGTCAATTATAGATCTAAGTTGTATCTTCTTAAGGTTTTACTTTCGCTAAGTCCTGTTATCTATGAGGGTCTTAAACTACATCCTATTATCCAGGAAGGTCCTGAAAACTCCTAATTGAATCCTATCTTAAACATGCAAACTTTGAAACCAACTTACATTCCTCTATGCTATTCATGATTTCTTTTAAATTTAACTAAGCCACATTTTCCAGGAAGGTCCTGAGAGTTTACGGTCAAACCTATTTTGGTGCTTGCTCTTTCCCCTAGGGAGAGTTTCTCCGAAATAGACAAAATTTTTGTCCCTGTTTCAATCAAAGAAAAATCTTGTTAGTTTAAAATGGTGGTTAGTTGATGGCATTCTTGCTGAAGATGCCTTCGCTATCGTGTTTTGCTTTGACCTGCTTCCCCGAACTGGCCCTGAACAGCTTGACGTTCTGACTGATTTTCAAACCCCATGACCTTTGACGACCCGAGTGTTCTATACGTACACAGTTTTTTACACCTCTGACCCCTTTATCTGAACCTTTGCATCTCTCATGACATTACCAAGTCATTCTACCAATGAAACTTTCGGTGATTCTTTGTATCCCACTTTACATCATGCTATCTTTGGTATGTCCTGGCCACACTATGCTTTGCAATTTTGGAAGCTGGTAGTGAGCTTTGATTCCAAGACTGACATTGGAACATCTTAGAGAAACTAAAACCCCCCAAAAGAAATGAAATGCAATGACATTAAGAGTTAAGGATAAAGAAAACCCAAAATCGAACGACTTGCTAAAAAGGAAAAGGAAAAGAGACTTATCTGAGTGGAACAACTGGTACTATTGATCATGACATGCATTTCGAACTAATCGGCCTAGTCTGTCCAACCAATCAACTTTCAGTTGCCATACTTTGTTGCCCCATAATTCCACAACCTGATTTCTTTACCAAAACCCTAACCTTGTTCATCCTACGGTGTCATGAACGGTTTTCACCCACAAACCTCTCTCATTTGTTCACTTCTCAACTCACTTTCGCCTTAAGGTGCCCGTGAGGGTTTTCTCATTTTCATTTCTCCCAACTCCCGTCGCATTACGGTGCCCGTGAGGGTTTTCACCAACAAGACTTTCTCATTTTTTATTTCTCTCAGCTCTCGTCGCCTTACGGTGCCCGTGAGAGTTTTTACTAATAAGACTCTCTCATTTTTCATTACTTTCCTGCTTGGACCGGAGTGTTGCCCCTGATATGAATCACCTCTTCCTGCTCGACTTGGAATTTCTTGAAAAGTGATCAGAAGGTCTTTCTTTGGACCGTAATATGGGTTTTTGGATAGGGTTAGAAACAAAGGGTATTAAAGGCTCAAAACAATTCAAATGGGTTTAAAATTACAACCTTTGGAATCAGATTTCTTACAACAATCACAACTTGTACCCCAGTTTCTTTGCTTGAGGACTTTTGGATTTTTACTTTGATAGGACCGAACCATGAGGCTGCCTGCGTATCCTTAAAAGGAATCAGGTCGAACGTAGTTCATGTCATAGAAATTACTTTGTTGTTGTGATTTTCCTTTCTTTTTCTTCCATTTTCTCTTTCTTTCTTTTCTTTCTTCATTTTCTCTTTTGTTGTTTTTTTCTTTCTTTCTTTTTCTTTCTTTTCTTTTCTATTTCTTTTCTTTTCTTTCTTTTAATTATCTTTCACACTTGTGCTTCTGATCTTTGCTACTAATTCCAAAAGAGGGGTATGAAAGGAAACAAACAAGGCTGAAAGGGGTAACGAGGGATAAAGTGTTTAGATAGCAGAACAAAAGGCCTTCGTCATTCCAATCTTCAAAAAGCGCCAAGTACAAGCAAATACAATTAAACCAAAGAAGATCATACAAAATATCTCTTGACCGCATCAGAATTGATGGCCATATCAACGCACTTGCCTTCTATATCTGTTAAATACAAAGCACCATTGGATAACACTCTCGTCACGATGAACGACCCGTGCCAATTTGGGGCGAACTTGCCTTTGGCCTCAGTTTGATGTGGAAGAATACATCTCAACACTTGCTGACCCACTTCGAACTTTGCGGACTCACCTTCTTATTATATGCTCGTGCTATTCACCGTTGATACAACTGGCCATGTCATACTACCGCTAATCTTTTCTCATTAATCAAACTTAATTGCTCCGATCGGGTTTTGACTCACTCATCATCATCAATCTGTGCTTCATCATCAAGCTCTATTTTGGATGCTCAGGACTAAATTGGCTTTCAAAACTTGGCTGAAGATTCCTCATGCATGTCATGTCATTGAAACCAGCATAAAGGAACTGTACAAGAAAGAAAAGAAAAACAAGAATGAAACTATCAAGAATGAAGAAGAAGGGAAATTGCATTTCATTGAAATTGAAAGATAACAAGGTTTAACATATCCAAATGGATGGAACATAGAATCTGAATCACAATCCTGGAATAATGCAGACAACTGAAAGAAAATCAAAGCCTACTACCAAAACTCCCTCCGAGTAGGAAGAAGAGTAGCTTCCCAATTGTTGATCGTTGCACAGGGCCCCACAGATTGCACATTTGCCTTACTCGATCTCTCTCCAGCTTCCACCATATTCACCTCGTCGAACAACTTTTCAAACCTTTCAAGCAACTGCTTATCAGGACCAACCACAAAACTGGGCATTATTATTACCGGGCGCTTCTTAGTACCAGGCCTGACGAAGGATCGGGAGAGACGTGGGATAGGCTTTGGAAGAACCCATGCTCTCTGTTTCAACTTTCTCGCTCGCCTTATGTCTGCAGCTGTAGGCTTGAACCCCAAACCAAAAGTATCTAAGTTCTTTGGGAGGGATACCGGTTGTACGATACCTTGCAGAGACGTACCCAAACCCCTGCCAGGTACAAAACCATTCTTCAACATCTCAGAAGCCACCATGACTGACACGGCCGCTACTTTCGGAATTGGAACACATTCCCCTTCTAGGATCTTTTCAATTGATATTGAATCAAAAACCTGGTAGACCCACGGCCCCTTATCATCTTCAACTTCGATGAGATGTATAATGGCATCATTCTGGGCACACAAACTATCCTCTTCATGTACCACAATTTCCTGTCTGTCCCATTAAAATTTAACCATCTGGTGCAGGGTAGACGACACTGCCTTGGCGGCATGAATCCAGGGTTGACCCAGCAAAATATTGTATAAAACCGCCACATCCAGCACTTGGAATTCCATAGTAAATTCAACTGCCCTATTGTCAGTTCCAGCACTATGTCCCCGACTGAATCTTTCCCTCCACCATCGAACCCCCGAATGCAAATACTGTTCTTGTGAATTCTTTCATTGTCCACTTTCAATTTGTCTAGGGTGGAGAGACGGCAAATATTGGCGCTGGACCCATTATCAATTAGTACCCAGGTAACCACGAAATCTTCACACTATACGGTGAGGTAAAGGGCTCTGTTATGCTCGGTACCCTCCATGGGCAATTCATCATCAGAAAAAGTGACTCTATTTACCTCAAAAATCTTGTTTACTATCTTTTCCAGATGGTTTACAGAGATCTTGTCAGGAACATGGGCCTCATTCAAGATCTTCATCAATGCCCGGCAGTGCTCATCCAAATGCTACAAACTAACCACATGCCTGGACTCAAATACATCAACAACAACCTTGTTAGGAGTTAGGGCTTTAACAGATTGGCAACCGCACAGTTTGGGGGCATGAATGCACCTAAGCAGTTAATCGTTTCTATTATGCATTTGATCGGTTGAATGCGTTATCACGACTTTCCTTATTTACATTTGCAACTTCTTTTCTTTTCCCCTCTTTTTCTTTCTTCTTTTTTTTTTCATTCTTCTTTTTTCATTCTTGTCGTTGCTTTCTCTTTATTTTTATTCTCTCATTTTTCCCTCTTGTTTTGCCATTGCCTCCTTCTCTCGGTTTCTTATTTTCTCTCTTTTTCTCTCTTGTTTTTCCTCTCCTTTTTTTTCGTATTGGGTTACAGTCGAGTCCTATGGAGATTGCCTACGTATCATGACCTCGCATGAATCAGACCAAGCGTAGTTCTTGGGGATCGGGAATAAAATAAACAAACTGACATTCCTCCTTTTTTCTTTTTACCTTAATGACTACTCTGATGAGAAAAGAGAAATAGAAGAATTTGAACTTTCTAGACTTAATGTTCTATAACCTATTCCAAACTCAAGCATAACGAGCATTTTTTTTTTGAAACCAATACTCTTTTAAGGAAATATCCTAGAAGAGAAAAATATTTTTTTGATTCTTTTTTTAGGAAGAAAATCTAAAGAAAAAACCACAGAGAAATGTTTTGAATTTTCATTTGATATCCTGACGCAAGATTTCGAAACAACCAATAAAAAATATATTTGGATTTCAATTTTTATTGCCTAAAAGAGAAGCTCTGAAAATAAACCAAAGATAAAGTATGTTGTCATTTTTCTTCTATGTACAATATCCTAAAGTTCTAATGAAAATAAAAAGAATTTTTTTTTTTCATTTTTCACTAATTTTTCAAAGAAACACCTTAAAAGAAAATCTTTTTAGATTTTGCAATTAACACCTTAAAGAAAGCTTTTAAAGAACTACTAAAAGAAAATTCTCTTTTTTAAAAAAAATTTTTGGTCCTAATATACTAAAGGAAACATAAAACCGATTTATTTTAAGTCCTAGATATTAATTGCCTAAAGGAAAAACAACCTCAATTTTTTTTATTTCTAGAATTAGTACTCTAAAGAAAACTTATAGCAGAAAAATAAAATGCAACATCTTTTTTTTTTGGATTTTTGAGTTACAGCACATTTTTTCAAATATAAAGCAGAAAATACAATAACAAAGTCTTGACATTGCTATAAAAAAACTAGAAACTAAAAGATGACATAAAATGAAGAACTTACTCAAAATATAAAAATAAAACAAATCTCCTTAAGCAACTCCTGACTGAGCGATCCTGACTGGATGGTCACGGGGTATCTGTCATGCCCAAACTCCAGTAAGTAGACCCACACCTGGAAGAAAAAAACTCAAACCAATACTAGGTGAGACAATAACACTCCCTATTAGGCACATGCAAGACATGGTTGCAACGATTTTTCAAAAATTAAACTATGCGGCTAAAAGTGGCTAAAAACGCAAGATTTGGCTAAGACCCCGCGAAGCCAAGAACCTAAACTCACTAGGAAGACCGGACCCTATGGGGTTTGCCTACGTATCACGCCCCGAAAGACGAGAATCGGGTATGCGTAGTTCGAGCAAATAAAACAAAACCAACTATTTTTGAAATCAGATCCCTTTTTTTTTTTCATTTTTCTCAAAAATTTAGCAGAGGTTCAGTACCCATTTGGACATTGGTTTTTCTTTCAACATAGGAGATTGCCCCTCCTAGCCCTAACACTGCTATTTTCTTTTTCCAACTCTCCCCTTTTATCGAAAAGTCGGTCAGCATGCAAATCCAAAGCAGATAAATGCACAAGTAGGATGCATCATGATGGTATGTTATTTTGGGTTCACCTGTCCTAGACGGACCCAACCCCTATGTTGAGTCCCCTAAGTCAAATGCACATGATGCAAACAAGCGTTCCTACTAGGGATCCGGCATGAGGCTAAGTTATTCTAGATTCAAAACCTGGGTATATATTCTAGACTGTGTACCCGAACGGACAACTCGAGTCGAGGAGGGGGCTACGTACCGGGAACCAAAAGGTTGTCCAGCTTAGTAACTTGTCTGAGCCTCTTTCTTATTTCAAGGTATGATACTAACAGAATAAGGAGTCTCGACTAGCAAGCATATCCCCGAAGATGAGAAGAGAAGGGTTTCGTAACAGTTTTATATATACAGTTCAGATAATATCAAAGCGGTAAAAAGTAACATTTTGCACATTAGGCCCACACATGTAATGAAATCAGATAACAAATAAAGCCAAATACAATAATTATTCCAAGCTCGAATGCTGAACCCTGAACCAGAAGTTCTGGTTCCTTCTCCTCAGCAGATTCACCAGAGCTGTCACACCACCCTTTTCACTACACCCCCGGAAAGGCATAATAAAGGAAGTTTTTCCAATTAAAGGACAATCGAAATGGGATTTATTTATATTAAGAAATTCAGAGTCGCCACTTGGGAGATTTATGATTTCCCAAGTCACCGGTTCAAAATCCTGAATCGAGAAAAAGAATGACTCTGTTTAACAGTCCGCATACTAAAAATCCGGGTAAGGAATTCTGTTAACCCGGGAGAAGGTATTAGGCATTCCCGAGTTCCATAGTTCTAGCACGGCCGCTCAACTGTTATAATTTGGCCTATTATCTAATATTAATGCACTTTTGAACCTATGCGCAATTTTAACTTTTGACTGCTTTTATTTAATTATTTCTTAAGAGGGATTGCAATGCTATTTAAAATATGATTCGGGCCATGTTATATAAATGCACCCGTAGCCCATAACACATTTTATCTAACGTTGAGATTTAGATTTAGGTCACATAAATGTGCACCCGAGTTTAGGAAGGTAATATTATTAAAATACGTGCCTAAAGCAACTACGCATTTTAGCTTTGTAAGGGCGATAGAAATTTGGTAAATGACGCGTCTCGAGTTCTAAGTATTTTAGAAGAAACAATTAAATGAGGGCCACACATTTGAGGTTTTATTTGGCGCGGCGCACCTCAATTCTATTTTTAAAGGATATTCAAACTAAGTTTGGGTGGGGGGAGGGGCGTGACTATTTTATATTACCTAATACGGCTCACCTCCCATCTAATTAATGGACTTAATTAACACTAATTGTATTTAAAGGCCCCATTTAGACTAAACCCAACCGATTATACGAAAAAGGCTAATCTTATTACATGAAACATGCCTGAACTGATAAAAGAGGATTGAAAGTCCAATTAGAGAAGCGGCCCAGATTTTATTTAAAGGAGCTTCATAATTGGGCCTCATAATTGAGCCCAGATTCAGGTCTCTCACGGCTAAGGGAAAAGAGCGCAGGATCGAATCCCAGAGGCCCCAAAAGGTGCAGGTTCACTCATGCCATATCCAATCATCGTTGCATGCCACTGATTTTAAAACATGAATTAGGATCCCGCCTTTACACTAAATAATATGCAGCTTTTAATTCTGGGCAACTAAATAACAATGCCACTTAATCCTCAGAAACATAGAGAAAGAAAACTCAAACATTTCTAAAAATTAATACTCAACGACCAGAAGATTACAATACCTATGGTTGAATATTTAACCATTCATTAAATCTAGAGTAAAACCCACGTAAAGCTTAATTTAATGGATACTCTTAAACCAACAGAAGATAAGTTCTACAACTAAAACGAGAAAAGCTATACATGAATGAACCGTATTAGACCTAAGCCCTGAACCAACAATTATGAAACATGATAAACTAAATGACTTCAAATAAAACAATCAATACCCTTATCACCTCAGCATATTTAGAAGTTCAAACAGTCCCCAAATCATTACATTCAAATAAATGCAAACTCCAAATCTTAGAATGAAATATACCATTAACTATAAAACTAACTAATCTATGAAAATTAACAATAAATGAAAAATCATTTAAACCATGTGGAAATCATGAAGATGCACTGAAAGTCCAGCATATGAATCCCTTATCATTTCTACCAATAACTATAAACCAATTATGTAAAGCTAACTTAGACAAGAAGGTCACAATAAACTAGAAAACAAATTCGAAAAAAACAAAAATGGAAGGGTTCTCATGCTTCAATTCTCCAATTGATTCATTTCTCAAGTTTTCAACATCACAATCAGCAGGGTTACAGAATGGTGTACCTGGGAAAGTATAAATGAGAGGAAAGAGAGGGGATCAGCAGATCAGAATAGCAATCAACATGCACAGCAGTAGAAACCAGCAGAATCAGCTTAACCAAAGGACTATGGGTGCAGTAAATACAGCCTTACTCGAGCAAATACTAAAAATAAACTTCAAAACCCAAGCTTCAACCACGAATTTCAATCCATTTAAGCTATATTCATCAGAAAATCTTTTTAGAAATGAAAAGACCTATAAATCACTAGAGTATCTTAATGAAACAGTGCTTTTTGTTTTGTTTTCAGCCGTTTTCTGATTTTCAGGGTTTTTTGGCTCTCCAAATCTCGGCCTTGCAAGGCAAGAATGAAATGCCTTCATAGGCAAGCAAATAGGGCAAACCTGAGAGTTTAGTTTTTGCACCTCTAACCCCCCCTTAATTTTCCTTTTTGCCAATTAATCCCTCATTTTCTGACTTGATACCCAAGCTAAAGTCTAAAATTCCATAGAAGACCCCTACTAGAAGCTTCTAAATTAGTTACCCAAGAGCATTCCTAGCTAGATTACCTATACTACCCTTTGGGGACCCTGAAATTACCCCTCAGCCTCAGTTGGGTCATAGGTTAACCGACCCAATGGTTACACAGACAAGGGCCCAAAAATCCATTCGAGCTCTAGGAATGTATTCGGAAATGATTCAAAGCCCAAATGTCATGATGACCCCAACCCAAATCAAATTAAGGCGAATGGCAAAGAAACAAATGAACAATTTTCTCACAATTTAAAACCTGAGCTAAAATACTAATTAACGTGAAATTGAAATAATTAAACCATTGGTCTAGTTAGATTAAACTAAATGATTAACTAACGAGGACAAACACAGAATTTATCAAGCAAGACTAAACGACATCAAGAACCTGGAAAAGATCAAACTATATAAAAAACCAGGTTTTACCTAGGCCAAAATTTGCTCGTCTTTCAATTGAATTATTCGGAGAAAAAAAGAATAGGAGAACGAACCAAAGAAAAGAAAGAAACTCACCGACTCTGCTTGCACTCATGACTGCCTCTCCGATTAGAGACACAATATAATACAAATCGCCTGTTCTTTGTCAAGAACAGGCGACTAATGTTATTTTGTAGAAAAATCGGCAGCATGGCACTTGAATAATGGAGCCGGTAACCATGCAAGCCATATAATCCAAGTTTGGGACACTTTGAACGTTTAGGGATCTGAACCCTATCCCTAGATTCAACACTCGATGGAGCTGGGAAGGATTCGAAAGGTATGGGTTAAGGATTTGGAGAGAGGAGGTCATGGGGCTGCAGGGTGTTAATTTGGGGTTGTTTGGTGGTGGTGCCGCCACCTTGAGGCGGTGGAAATTTTGGGCGGCTTTAGGGTTTGTAAGGGTGTTCTCTGAATAAGGGAAGGGGAGGAGATGAAATGGGGGGGGGGGTGATATGTTAGGACAGCTTTATACTTATGATATCCCATTTCAGGGCCGTTGGATCTCCTTACCTCGACGGTCCTGATTATTTTGGATGAAATGACGTCGTTTTGTTGATGGGGGGAGGGGGGCTGGACCGGATTAGGGGGTGGATTTGGGCTGCCTTATTTGGTTTGGGAGAGATCCGTTTGGGCTTGGGTATTTTGAATAAAAATTGGCCCAAATTTGATTGCATTCTTTTGTTTCCAATTCTTTTCCATTCTTTTTTTTTTCTTTTCTTTTTTCAAAAAATTAAAACTAGAATCGTAAATTAAATTATTAAAAAAATACTAATTAAACTGACTAATTACCACAATTTAAAGAAAAACTCTCAAAAATCACAAATTAAAATTAAAAGGTGCAAGATGACTATTTTTGTGATTTTCCCTTTTTATAAAATAACCTAATTACTAAGTTAATCCAAAAACGATAAGTTAAATCCTAAAAGCAAATGCACATATATTTTTTGTATTTTTCATTAATTGAAATAAAATAAACATGCGCACTCAAATGCAAACAATTAAAAAAATAGCCACGAAAATTTGCAAAATTCCAAATACTGAAAGAAATTATTTTGTTTTGAATTTATGGTAGTAATTCATATAGGGCAAAAATCACGTGCTTACAAACAATAACCGGCAGCCTTAAGTCTCTCATACAACTTATCAATGGGTCCAACAATGGGAGTGTATTGTCTGGGCGGTCTACGGTCGAAATTGGCGGGCTGGTGGTGAGTGGTAGTATGCTAGTTGAGTGTTGTATGGTAAATGGCTGTGAGTTGTTGGTATCTGGGAGGTGAAGGCTGATATGTGGGTGGTGGTGTTAGGTATATGAGGGGAGACTTCGGACTTTGGACTACTATCACTCCCCCTACTTCCTTCTTTTTAGAAATACTGCCTGACTGTAAGGCTTTGTTTGTAGCCTGTAGTTCCTCAAAATTTGTCACCATTCCGCTTTTAATTACTTCCTCTATTATTTCTCCTAGTTTGATGATATTAGATAACTTATGGTTTTCAATAACCATCAAACTTTCATAGTATTGTGGATCTTGAGCTCTGACGAAGAACTTATCCATCTGTTCTTCTTACAGTGCTGGCCTTACTTTCACAGCTTCTGATCTCTATCAAGTAGCATACTCGCAAAAAGTTTCTGTTGGCTTCTTCCTAAGATTCTGAATATAGAAGACGTCTAGCGCATTTTCTGTATTGAACCTGAACCGATCCATAAAATCTGATACCATGCTTACCCAGTTAACCCATTTCTTTGGGTTTTGACTAATGTACCAAGACAGGAGTCTCCAGTGAGGCTCTTCATGAACAACTTCATACGGATTCTTTCGTCTTTACCTACCCCCACCATTTTATCACAATACGTTCTCAAATGCACTTTTGGATCACCTCTTCCGTCGAACATTTTGAACTTAGGAGCTTTGTAATCCTCTGGTAGTTCTACGTCCGGCTGAATACACAAATCCTCATAATTCAGACCTTCGATTCCTTTACCGCCATCAATACTTTGGACTCGACTAATAAGTTTCTTGAGCTCCTCTACCATGTTTTTGATGAGCATGTCCTTCTCGGTGGACTTCGTTGTGTAGAGGGTCTATTGTGGAGTGTGGGATAAGGTTTCCACGTATATGGGGTTGCTTTGATGGACTCTAGGAATTTGGGCGTAATGGTGGTCGTTGGTTGAGTTTTGGGGATCAGGGGTAGGTTATGGTGCATTTTGAGGAGTGTAGTAGGTGGTGGTTTGTTGATACTGGGATGGTGATGATTTTATGGAAGGGTCGGTACTGGTGGAGGATCAGTATTTTGAGGAGGAATGGCATACTAATGAGGTGCGGGAGAATTTTGTTAGTTTTGTGTCTTCTAGGGAGGTGCAGGGTTTTGGGCGTTTTGTTTGTTGACATCGGGGACGTTCTAGGTAAGGGAAAGATTTGCCAAGTTCCAGACCTGCTTAAGTTCCCCTTGTAACTCCAGTATCTTCTGTTCCAACCGTAAAACTAAGTCATTCTATGCCGGAGTACTCCGACCATCCGAAGTCTTGACATTCTCTGCATGTGTAGCGTTGTCTTTCCTGATACCGCTCATATCATCCATTCACGCTTTTCCCTTGCTTTTAGGATCGCTTGGAGGAGGAGTAGGTGGTGGTGGTGGTGGAGGACCTGTAGATCTGGTATGATATGCTGATGATGTCAGTATGCACGAACCAAACTTAGGGGATGGGAATAAACAAACAAAGAAAAAAAGAAAACAAAAAGGTAAACAAATCAATAAGGAGTATTAAAAGAATATTTGCGGTATTTAAATACATATTGCAGAATTATAAATTCGTGCTAATTTGGGGACCTCATTGAACCCGAGGTAGGCCTAAGCGACATATAGATTTGGAGAAAATCAATGCCAATAATTGTGTCATTTCATTAATATGATAAATGAACCAAATCTCTACTAAAACGACTATAATTATAAAGAGTCACTAATGGCATTTGGCTTATTACAACCGAAGTCTAAAACGAGTCTAGAAAGCAAGTAAAACATCATTCCTAATCTATTTGGTCCCAGAGGAACCTTCTCCATGCTTGGCGTTCTTTGCTCCATCAATCAGATTCCCCATGTCGCACATGTCCAACAACGGATATGCCCTTGCTAGGAGCTCTCCTTCATTTCCATCAATGTTTTGACAGCCTGCAACCTTCTTTGTCATTTTCCCTTCAAGTCCATCAGCCCCTACTCCAAATACTCCAACCTCTCTATTAACATTGTAGCAATATCTCTCCACTCGTTGATTGCTTCCATGTCAACTTTATGTTGTTCAAAATGACTGGCTTCAGACTCGAAAACCCTTTTGTGCAACATCTTGTATTTGACCTGTGCTTCAGTAGAGTCATCTACAACCCTATTCTTTAGATTAATCCCTGGCTTGACATCCCCCGCTATATAATCTACCAACCATGATGGATAGAAGTGCACATGGCTAACTTGATATTGATCTGGCTCGATGGTATATTTCTCCACAATGATCTTTTGATGCCACATGTATTGTGCCTCGAACTTGAATGGAATGGCGTTCCCCTGAAAGTCTGCTTTGTACTGAACCATTTTAGAAACTCGTGGTATAACCTGTTTTCTCCCAGCCTGCCTCATAACCCTGATAAGAGCATAAAGATAGATTCCCCTCAATCTGATTAGCACTAGATGAGGAGTATCTCTCGACCTAATGATGAATTCACTGCTACTGAGCCGCTTGAACATCCAATGTACCTTGTCATCAGTCGGATTACTGGAGAAATATACCCAGCTCACAACATTTTCTGTTTGCGCAAACCTGTTTCGGATAAAAGTCATTCTCTTCAGATGGTGATAGGCTATATGGTCATTCCATGATCGTCGCGGAAGTTCTTGACGGTATTCTCCTCCCCGGGGTTCCAACAACCATACTTGCAGCAACAAATTGCAACCCTCAAAATGCCTATACCCCTTTTTGCAATGGTCTAAAGCCAGGTACATATCAGTCAAAATAATAGGGACAATAGTGTAAGTTTTCCCCTCAATCCCCTCCATTAAGGTTTTAGTGACCATAGTTAGGCGAGTATGGATCCTTTCTCGTTGTATTGGAAATACCAGCATTCCCAGAAAGCAGACAATGAATATAAAAACTTGGTGGTGAGTCTAACCCAAAACAGTGATGGAAAACTCATCATGATAAAGGCGATATGACTTGCTATGCCCATAACGATCATAAAGGAAATCGAACGGTATGTAAAACTTCTTCAGATAGACTAACTCATCATTTTTTCAAAAACCCATCATTTTCAAGAAACCTCGAGAGGTACAATATTTCGGTACCAAAAAACTAGGCTATCCCATCGGAGCCCAGCGAAGCCTCCTTTTTCTTAAAAGGGGAGTCATTTCTATGTCGCCAAATGGAAGACGGCTCTCTTCTCATCCCAAAACATGGTGGCGGCCTCAACTAATACATTGTTCAGCTGAATGTATAACAAGGAAGGTAAATTTTTTAGGACCCTTTTCACATGATTTTTGTCACTTGGCAGGAGATTTTCCACCAATCCAGCCGCAAAGGTGGGATATTTTGTACCATGCCAAACCTATGGACTTCATGTCTCATTTCTACAAAACAAATAAAGTTAGTCCTTTCCCCCTCCTGATTTGGCTACTTACATGTTAACGATCAATATATTGGCACATTTTCTCCAAATAATGCATTGATCGTGATTGTGTCCAATGGGATTATAGAAATCTCGGCAGACTTTGGACACGGCTTTCCTTAGCGAATTATTACGCGAATAGCATTTAACCCATACTAGGTTTGGACATGATGCATGCACAGTTAATTTTAGAGTGGGGGTTTCTAGAAGAGTCTAGATCGGTACCCTCAAATAGACAACTTGATAGGGAAAGGCACAGAATCATCGACTGCACTGTTGATCGACTAGTTTTACCACAAATAAGCTTTTCCAAATTTAAAGGGTGATTTAGGAGGAGCGCGAACACTCATCAAGTGCCACTATGGTATTAATTACGCACGAGTGAAGTATGATTCCGAGCATGCTTTATAAAAATATAATACAACACGTTGTCAAATATTTTGCATGATGAAAACAGTAAATGCAGTATTGAATGAAACGTAAAGATATAAAAAGAAAGGAAAACAAGGAAAAAATTAGTTCGCATAATGTGGAAATTGTAATAAAGTAAGAGAGGGAGTAAGGGTAGGGAGAGACATGATGTAGTAATTTAAAAATGACTTAGAGCAAGCACAACTAGAAACAAAGAGAAAACGTATGTTATAGCCAAGCAGAGATTTGCATATTAATGCGAATGGGGAAAAGGGTGTACAGGTAGGAACAAAAGAGAAATGGGAGCAAGATATCCATGCAACAACAAAAATAATAAAGACACGCTTATCAGAGAAGACTAATTCATATAGACCAAACTCGCTTATGGTAAGAGCCTAAAATTATCCCCAGCATAGTCGTCATGCTGTCGCGCCCCTTTTTCTCGCAAAATCGAGTTTTGACACGTGACAACTCTTTTAAAGAAGGTATTAAAAGAGAAGAGTCGCCACCTACCAATTTTAAGGTGTGTTAGGACACCTATTTGCAAATAACTCTATTTTAACTAGTTTGCATCACCAAAGATCGGGTAAGAGATCGAAATCACCTTGAGTAGGAGGTGTTAGGCATTCCTCGAGGTCCACAACTGTGAGTCCCGGATGAACTAAAATTATATATATTAGTCCAAAATAAGGGGGATAGACAAGAAGTTGGGCAATTCTTATCAAAATCTACCAATAAATAAAATAATTGATTTTAAGACAAGATGGGAGGGGGTCCTAAGTTTTTTAGCCTAAAGGATCACCCCCTGCAACATAAATAATACTTCATAACTCCTCGAGATGGGGTGTTACTCGTATTATTTAGTGGGCATAGACTATCATCTCCTGCTACCCGATTACTATCTTTAAGTTGTTACCTAAGGCGTACTAATTAATTCTAAGTCGTACCTTATGCGTGCATTACCCGTCACATGCCTATGGTCCATGAGGTGTTTGGACCTCTATTTTGGGTGGCTCTAGACTTAACTTAGGTTGGTCAAAATGAGAAAACTAGGCAACATACAAAACAAGTTGGACTTCATGTAAAAGTAATTAAGGGCTTAAGTTAGCCTCCACACTTAAATAACAAATGCATGCAAACGAATTAGGCGTTTGACAGTTTCAGAATTGAGACGAGTTAAAGTCATTAAGCCCTATAGACATGGTTTCTCTATGACCTTAAACATGCAGGAAGATTCATATGCAAGGTGCCATTTTAGATACAACTTCTGAGTGACTACACAATTGCCTACTGATTGCAGGTTATAAGCGATTAAACCTATAGACATGCTATCTAGGTGGTTTACGCAGCAGCTAGTAGTGATAACCATGGGAGATATTTAGAATTACTCAATTTGATCCTATAGGCATGCTTTCTAATGGTGGCATAGCTAAGCAATGAAAAAATATTTAAAAGTTCAATATTAGCACTTAAAAGCGAGTGGGATTATCCTATAGGAAGGATTTCTACAATTAGCAATTAAAAAAGGTTTTAGCTCCTATAGGCATGTCTCCTAAGTGAGTAATTATAACAATAACACATTAAACAATTATAACCCTATAGGAATGATTTCTAAAATGCAGATTTGTAGAACATAAACTAATATAATCCTATGATCATGGTATCTAGTGAACATGTTGCAATTGAAAGATTGGTCATTTTATTTCCTATATGCATGATATCTAACAAACATATAGAAGCAGAATAGGTTAAACGAATCATAAACCTATAGGTAGGTTATCTAACACACAAAGTAGCAGAACATGTTCGAACAAATTAAATATCTATAGGTAGGATTTCTACCCGATTCGTGCAAATATTAGAATAAACCCATTTTCCCAATTTTACTAACACTCCAATTGTTATTACAATACTATTACAGACCCAATGAATGAAATAAATTACAAAATTACAAAATAGCTGTAGTGGGCCTAAGGCAGGCCCAAAGTATACCCGTCTAGGCCAGGCCTTCATTCTCAGGTCCACATAGTTTCACAACAACCCAGAAAAAAATTTTTATAGCCAAAACCCAGTAGCCATCAAAGATTCAGAAAATAACTATGTACACAAGCCCGTTGGCTCATTTAGTAGGTACAAAGGGGGTAGGATGGAGAATTTAGGATAGAGTGCCAAGGAACCTTTGACCCCAATGTGTCAGAGTTCACTAGGGTCTCAAAATGGACCCTGAGTAGTGCTAACACTAGGGAGGTTAATAGAGGAGATTCAGGAAATAACTAAGAACCAAGTCCTAGTGTGTAAGAGTTCACAAGGGTCTCAATTGGACCCCGAGTAGTGCTCACACTAGGGAAGTCAATGATAGAACTTAGGTAGCCTTGGCTTTCAGCTGGCTAAGAATGAGAACTCAAGCCCAGGTAACAAGTGAAAGAGAGTAAACTAAGGTTGAGGGAAAATACTGAAAGATACAAACATAGCCAAGTTGATCACATAGAGCAGATAATCGAACAGGCTTTAGGTTTTAAGAACAAACTTAGCAAAAATTCAGAAGAACAAGTTCAACACCTAGTGCATAAGTAGTCACACATTAACAAAATAAGTTTGCAGGATTGGTATACACAGACTCATAGTGAAGAATAGGTTCAAATTATGCTAAGTATGGGTGCTACCGTTACAGGAAGGAATCATATTAATTGGAAACTAAATTTTGACAGGATGAGAACATATCATTGCAACTACTAGGAAGGCAAGACATGTTAGAAGCATACTAATAAGGAATAGGATCAAACATGCTACATAGGAGGATATCATCATAGCAAATTCAGAATAGGACAGGAGACATACTTATGCTATATAGTTAATGTATACATTCAAGCTTTTGAACACAATCAACTAGTCTATTAGAAGGGATACGAATCATGTATTTAAAGTATGTTCAAGTAACCGGATTGATAGCAAACTTAAACAACAAAGAGATGCAAAGGTCCTAAATATCACTGAGTTGCAACACATAGGCTAGATAAGCTTGAAAGGAATCTAATTCACTCAAATCAAGTTTAGGCATGCTTTAAACCATCAACATGAAACTAAAAGATAAGGAGAGCTAAGAATTTAAGTAGAACAAACAGAATTGCACACAAAAACAACCCAGAAGAACACATTAAGAAAAACTCTAGGAGTGAAAACAAATTCAAATCGCAGATACATAGGAATGAAACTACAAAGTCCAGTAACTCACAAGTTAAGTGAAAAAACAAGAAAGAATAGGGGTCCACAGTATTCTGAATATCAACGAAGAACAAGAACCCAGAATTTTGGTGGCCTTGGCTTTCAGTCGGCCTAGAACCAGAATATAGAACGAGAGAGTGAAGGAATAACATAATAAAGCTTTAAATTTTAGTAAGATTATAGCGATTCAAGTCTATCTTAAAGGGAAATACGTATGGGTTTATATAGTAGTAGAAATTAAATAAGTAAACAAGGAAACAATGTAAAATCAAACATAAATAAGGAAGCAATAACATGCAGAATGAATAAAAATCGGATTTAGGAAAAACTAGGTAAAACTTTTATGTTGAAATATGTGAATTCTCTAAAAATAGTTTGAAGAATTTTGATATTAATATGATTAAAGCTGACTTTGGTCAACATTTTTGGCAAACAAACCTGGACCCGAGATTGGACGGTCCGGGAAGGTCCGTAGAAAAATATGAGACTCGGGCATGTGCCCGGAGTCAAATTCCGAGGTCTAGAGCCCGAGGAAAGAATTTTTCTATTAAATTATTTTTCTGAAATTATTAAGGAAAATAGAAATGGAAATTGATTAAAAGACTATGGTATCAGGCTCGTATTTTGGTTCCGACGCCCGGTACAAGTCTTAAATATGTATGAAGCGCTTTCTGTAAAGTTTGGTCGAAATCGGACGTCATTTGACGTGTTTCAGACCTAAATATCTAAAGTTGGAAGTTTATGAAGTTTGAAATGAAAATGATGATTTTGAGGCTTGATTCAATGATTTTGATGTTATTTTGGCGATTTGATCGCATGACTAAGTTCGTAGGGCGCTATTGAGTTAGTGTGTGTGTTTGGTTAGGAGCCCCGAGGGCTCGAGAGTGTTTTCGTAGGTGTTTCGGGGTGTTTGAACTTAAGAAAAGTTGCAGAAAAATCTGATCTGCTGTTGCCCAGTTCCTTGTCTGTGCGATCACATAGCCTTCCCCCGCGATCTCATAGTGTAAAACTTCAAGAGTCTAATTTGTTCTATGCGAACGCATGCCACCTTCCGCGTTCGCACAATGTAGGTCTCAGATACCCGAAATTATCTCTATGCGATCGCATCTTCCCATTCGTGATCGCAAAAGTTAGCCTGCCCCTTCTACGCGATCGGACTGTGCCCCCTCACAATCGCAGCGCCTACAGGACCTGACCCTATGCGATCGCAATCCATCTCCCGCGATCGCATAGGGTAATTTCGCCCAGTTACTAAAATGCCCAAAAACAGAACCAGTGACGGGAAAAACATAACCCTTCACGAGCTCTTCCTTCTCCAAAGTCCTAGGGCGAATTTTAGAGCACTTCTTCATCAAAACTTCTTGGGTAAGCATTGTTTAACTTGTTTTCTTCAATTTCCATCATTAATTACTGAAATCCTAGCCCTAAATCATGAAATCAAAGTAGAAATTAGGGGTTTTGGGTAGAGTTAGGGTTTTGAGAATTTTGGGTGATTCAACCTCAATTTGGGGTCGAATCTTAAAACAAATTATATATTTGGACTCGTACGGGTTATGGGTGATTGGGTTTTGGTCCGAACCTCGGGTTTTGACCACATGGGCATGGGGAAATTTTTGGGAAAAACTTGGGAAAATCATTTTTATGCATTCAAATTGATTCATATAGTGTTTATTAAAGTAATTGAGCAATTTCTGATTAGATTCGAGCGAATTGGAGGTGGAACTGCAAGGTAAAGCGATAATTGAGGATTAAGTGGATTTCAAGGCAATTGAGGTAAGTGTTTGGTTTAACCCTAGCTTGAGGGAATAGGAGTTGAG
Source organism: Nicotiana glauca (assembly GCA_026770625.1). Lineage (NCBI taxonomy): Eukaryota > Viridiplantae > Streptophyta > Magnoliopsida > Solanales > Solanaceae > Nicotiana > Nicotiana glauca. The sequence goes on along the minus strand of MU682863.1, from coordinate 24,392 downwards.
TCTTGTTGATAATTGCTATGTGATCGAGTACGATGTATAGGCATGGTGACGAGTATCTATACATTGGTGTCTAGCATGAGCGTGAGTCCTTATAATGTGATTTTCATGAATTGGTTATGTATTCCATATCTATAGGAGGATTTCTATATGTCGTGAATAACATGTGAACGGTGATATGATCATTTCATACTTAGGAGCATTGGCTTGAATCGTGATACGAATATCGAAAGTAGGTGAAATGACTTAATTCTTTGGAGCGTTGTCTCAAAAATGGTAGAGTGAATTATAAAATAAGAAAATTAAGGAAGAGAAAGCGTTATTAATTATTCCCTTGCCGGGACATTTGGTTGAACTTGTTGGTTCATTCCCTTGCCGGGATTTTTGTCAAATATTTGCTTATTTTTATGTTCCTTAATTGTGACTGTTGTTTGGGAAGTCAGACTGTAAATGATATTGTGGATCGGGTTGCGTCCCGCAACGATGATATTGAGGATCGGGTTGCACGCCACAATAATAGTATGTGAGGATCGGGTTGCGCGCCGCAACAATGTTACATGTTAAATGATATGGGTCGGGTTGCACGCTGCATCAATGGTAATTGTGGAGCGGGTTGCACGCCGCAACAATGGTAATTATGGAGCGGGTTGCACGCCGCAACAGTTATTGATACCGTGTGCTTGTATTGAGTATTGATTCCTCTTTCATTGTGAACCTAAGTTGCTTTAATTTTGTTACTTGGGATTACTGTTAATATTGTACCTCCCTATAGCATGTTTCCCCTCCCATGTTGTTAATTGCCTTGTATTCGATTTTCTACTGTATATTTATAATTGCACAGGTTTATGTGGTGTCCAGTCTAGCCTCGTCACTACTTCGCCGGGGTTAGGCTAGACACGTACTAGCACATGGGGTCGGTTGTGCTGATGCTACACTTCTGTGCATTTTTGCACAAGTCCAGGTTTTGAGGATTAGCAGCAACAGTAGTGCGGGAGCAGGCTTTCATTTTCACGAGATCGAGGTAGCCTTGCAGACGTCCGCAGGCCCCACGTCTCTTCTTTATGTTCTCTTTAGATTGTTGCCTCATTGTTTTTGAGACAGATAACTTATATATTCTTTCAGACCATTGTATTTAGTATATTCTTAGTAGTTCGTGAGTATTGTGACACCAAATCTTGGGTAGAGGCTATTAATGACTGTTCCGCGTTTTGATTCGTAATTATAAATCAGACTTCTTCTATTGTTCTTATTAAATTTCATGTTCTATATTGATGCTACGAACTGTTAAAATAATTGTTTACTGATGGAAAGGTAATTGAGTAGGCTTGCCTAGCTACCACGAGTAGGCGCCATCACGATCCTGATGGTGGGAAATCTAGGTCGTGACAAGTTGGTATCAGAGCACTAGGTTACATAGGTCTCACCACTCACGGACAAACTTAGTTAAATCTGAGGGGTCGGTACGGAGACGTCTGTGCTCGCTCCCCAGGGGCTACTGAGTTAGGAAAAATCTCTCATTTGTTCTTTCTTGTCGTGCGATTTGGTTTCTCAATGCTGATTGAATTTCTACACTGTACTTTCGCAGATGGCGATTACGCGCGCCTCCTCATCCATCGATCAGCAGCCGAGCCCCAGGAAGCTCCAGCTAGGGGCAAAGGACGTGGCCATGCTAGGGGCCGAGGCAGGGGCAGAGCCCAGCCACCAGCAGCAACATCAGTGGCGGACCCTCAGGCTGGCCTTGACGAGGAGGTTTAGGCCCCAGCCCAGACAGTTCCGGTGGGCCCAGCTCAGGCCCCAGAGGGGTTTATTGCTACCCCAGTTCTTCAGGATGCCTTGGTCCGGTTGGTTGGCCTAATGGAGAGTGTCACCCGAGCTGGATTGCTTCCTGTAGCACCAGCCACTTCCCAGGCTAGAGAAGGAGCCCAGACTCCTCCTGCACGTACTCCGGAGCAGGCAGCTCCCCAGACTCAAATTCCACTGGTTCAGCCAGCTGCAGCAGTTCAGCCGGGGGTAGTTGCACAGGCCGGTGATGGAGCGGCTATGTCCGCAGATGCTTTGTGGAGGCTGGACAGGTTCACCAAGCTCTTCACTACTACATTCAGCGGAGCTTCTTCTGAGGACCCCTAGGATTTCTTATATAGCTGCCACGAGGTTCTTCGGAACATGGGCATTGTAGAGTCCAATGGAGTTGATTTTGCGGCTTTTCGTCTATCTGGATCCACCAAGACTTGGTGGAGATATTACTGTTTAGCCAGACCAGCAGGGTCGTCGCCTTTGACTTGGGATAAGTTTTCAGAGTTATTTCTAGAGAAGTTTCTTCCCGTTACTCAGAGGGATGCTTATCGGAGGCAGTTCGAGCGCCTCCATCAGGGGTCTATGACGGCCACACAATATGAGACCCGGTTTATCGATCTAGCTCGTCATGCCCTCGTCATACTCCCCACTGAGAGGGAGAGGGTGAGGAGTTTTATTGATGGTTTGATCCAGCCAATTCGTCTTCAGATGGCCAGAGAGGCGGGTAGTGACATTATTTTTTAGGAGGCGGCCAATGTGGCCTGGAGGATCGAGATTGTTCTGCCACAGAGGGGTGGTCATAGGGCAGACAAGAGACCCCGTCACTCAGGTCGATTCGGTGGTGCCTCATCTAGAGGCAGGGATTCTTATGATAGAGGTCAGCCTTCCAGGCCCTTTCAGTCTGCCCTCCAGGCTTCGCAGGGTGTCCTAGGTGATCGCGGTTTTCGTGGGCAGTATTCCGATCAGCAACCACTCAGTGCACCGCCTGTTCCCATTAGTGCACAACCTCTTCAGAGCTTTCGTAGAGGTCAATCGGGTCGTCAGGGCCAGTCTCAACGTACGAAGGGATGTTATGAGTGTAGTGAGTATGGTCACATCAGGAGAGCTTGCCCGAGATTGAGGGGCACATAGTCGCAGCAGCAGGGTCCTCGCCCCATGATTCAGGCACCAGGTGACCCACAGCCTGCCCAGCCAGCCAAGGGCGGGGGTAGGGATCATAGAGGTAGAGGTCGAGACCGTAGAGGTGGAGGCCAAACCGCCAGTGGTAGGGGTCAGCCGGTAGCCGATCGTCCCAGAGACATGGTTCAGGGAGGTGAGACTGAGCCCCAGTTTTATGCTTTGCCAGCCAGACCAGAGGCCAAGTCATCGGATGCCGTTATTACAGGAACTATTTTGGTTTGTGATAGAGATGTGTCAGTGCTATTTGACCCCTGGGTCTACATATTCATATGTGTCGTCTTATTTTGCACCATGCCTGGTTATGTCTAGTTATGCTTTGGACATTCCTGTTTATGTATCTACACCGGTAAGTGACTCCATAGTAGTCGACCAGGTACATCGTTCCTGTGTGGTTGTGTTTGAGAGTCTTGAGACCCGTGTTGATTTATTGCTTTTAGATATGGTGGATTTCGAGTCACATTAGGGATGGATTGGTTGTCCCCGTATCATGCTATCTTGGATTGTCACGCCAAGACCGTGACCTTGGCTTTGCCAGCATTGCCCCGACTAGAGTGGAAAGGGACCTCAGGTCATGCCACCCGCAGTGTTATTTCATATGTTAAGGCTCGACGCATGGTTGAGAAGGGGTGTTTAGCTTATCTGGCGTATGTTTGCTACTCCTGCGTAGAGGTTCCTTATATTAACTCTGTTCCTATTATTCGAGAGTTCCCCAAGGTCTTCCCTTCAGACTTGCCGGGTATGCCGCCCGACAGGGATATTGATTTCTGCATTGATCTGGCTCCGGGCACGCATCCCATTTCTATTCTGCCATATCGTATGGCCCCGCCAGAATTGAAGGAGTTAAACGACCAGCTGCAGGACTTACTAGAGAAGAGTTTTATCAGGCCTAGTATTTCTCCTTGGGGTGCGCCGGTGTTATTTGTAAAGAAGAAAGATGGTTCGATACGGATGTGTATTGATTACCGGCAGTTGAACAAAGTGACGATAAAGAACAAGTACCCACTGCCAAGGATTGATGATTTGTTTGACCAGCTTCAGGGAGCAAAGGTGTTTTCAAAGATAGACTTGAGGTCTGGCTACCATCAGCTGAAGATTAGGGCGTCTGATTCCCTAAGACAACATTCCGCACTCGGTATGGGCACTATGAGTTTTTATTCATGTCATTTGGGTTAACCAATGCCCCAGCAACATTTATGGAGTTGATGAACCGAGTGTTTAGGACATATCTAGAATTATTTATGATAGTCTTTATTGATGATATTCTGGTGTACTCCCACAGCTAGGAAGAGCACGAGCAGCACCTCAGAGTGGTTCTTCAGACTCTGAAGGATAGTCAGTTATATGCTAAGTTTTCGAAGTGCGAGTTTTAGTTGAGGTAGGTTGCATTTATGGGTCATATTGTATCAAGAGAGGGTATTCAGGTGGACCTGAAGAAGATTGAGGTAATCAAGAATTGGCCTCGACCAGCTTCAGTGACCGAGATTCGGAGTTGCTTGGGGTTAGCAGTAGAGGGATTTTCTTCTATTGCAGCCCTGATGACCAGATTGACCCAGAAGGGTGCCCAGTTCAGATGGTCAGATGAGTGTGAGGCGAGCTTTCAGAAGCTCAAGACAGCTTTGACTACGGCACCGGTATTGGTTTTGCCCACGGGTTCAGGGCCTTATACAGTCTATAGTGATGCTTCCCGTATTGGGATTGGAGCAGTATTGATGCAGGATGGCAAAGTCATTGCCTATGCTTCGAGACAATTTAAGATCCCCAAGAAAAATTATCCGGTTCATGATCTAGAGGTGGTAGCTGTTGTTCATGCTTTGAAGATTTGGAGGCATTATCTATATGGCGTAACGTGTGAGGTGTACACAGATCACAAGAGCCTTCAGTACCTGTTCAAGCAGAAGGAGTAGAATGTGAGGCAGCGAAGGTAGTTAGAGTTGTTGAAAGATTATGATGTTACTATCTTGTATCACCCGAGTAAGGCCAATGTGGTGGCCGATGCATTGAGTAGGAAGTCTGCCAGTATAGGTAGTCTTGCGTATATCTCGGCCAGCCATAGACCGCTTGCTTTAGATGTTCAGGCTTTGGCCAATCGATTGGTGTGATTAGATATTTCTGAGCCGAGCAGAGTGTTAGCTTGCACGATCGCCCGTTCTTCTCTATTGGAGCGTATCCGTGATCGGTAGTTTAATGATCCCCATTTGTGTGTCCTGAGAGATACGGTGCAGTGTGGAGGTGCCACGAAGGTGACCTTAGATGATGATGGTGTTTTGAGATTGCAGGGGCGAGTTTGTGTGCCCAATGTTGATGGGATTCGAGAGTTGATCTTAGC
>MU682863.1:3140-17661 GCA_026770625.1 Nicotiana glauca | reverse complement strand
TGGTTTGTTTCAGAGGATTGAGCTTCCCGAGTGGAAGTGGGAGAGGATTACCATGGATTTCATTACTGGACTTCCGTTGATGCGAAAGAAGTTTGATGTTATTTGGGTCATTGTTGATAGGATGACCAAGTCAGCGCATTTCATTCCAGTGGCAGTCTCCTATTCATCCGAGAGGTTAGCTGAGATTTATATCAGGGAGATTGTCCGCCTTCATGGTGTGCCGGTATCCATCATTCGGACCGGGGTATGCAGTTTACCTCGCGCTTCTGGAGAGCGGTTCAACAAGAGTTGGGCACCCAGGTTCAGTTGAGCACAACATTCCATCCTCAGACGGACGGTCAGTCAGAGCGGACTATACAGATTTTGGAGGATATGCTCTGAGCTCGTGTCATTGATTTTGGAGGCTCGTGGGACCAGTTTTTGCCTCTAACAGAGTTTGCCTACAACAACAGCTACCAGTCCAGCATTTAGATGGCCCCATATGAGGCGTTGTATGGTAGGCGATGTCGGTCTCCAGTCGGATGGTTTGAGCCGGGAGAGGCTCGGTTATTGGGTACAGACTTAGTTCAGGAGGCCTTAGATAAAGTCAAGATCATTCAGGAGAGGCTTCGTTCAGCTCAGTCCAGGCAGAAGAGTTATGCAGACCGTAAGGTCCAAGATGTAGCTTTTATGGTTGGTGAGCCGATATTGCTCCGGGTGTCGCCTATGAAGGGCGTGATGAGGTTCGGAAGGAAGGGAAAGCTTAGCCCTAGGTACATTGGTCCGTTTGAGATCCTTGATCGAGTAGGAGAGGTGGCTTATAGACTTGCATTGCCACCTAGATTATCAGCCGTGCATCCAGTTTTTCATGTGTCTATGCTTCGGAGGTATCACGGCGATCCCACCCATGTGTTAGACTTTAGCACTATCCAGTTGGACATGGATTTATCTTATGAGGAGGAGCCAGTAGCTATCCTAGACCGGTAGGTTCGTCAGTTGAGATCTAGGAGTTTTCCCTCTGTTCGTGTTCAGTGGAGAGGTCAGCCCCCTGAGGCCTCGACCTGGGAGTCTGAGTCTGATATGTGGAGCCGTTATCCACATCTGTTCCCTGACTTAGGTACTTCTTTCTTTTGTCCGTTCGAGGACGAATGGTTGTTTTAGAGGTGGAGGATGTGACGACCCAAAGTGTCATCACTTGTTTCCTTATTCGTTCCGTGCTTTCGAGGCCTTGAAAACCTCATTTTTACTTGCCTCAATTTGCGTGCGCAGTCCCGGCGCGTGGCCGGAAAACTTTTATGTTGAAATATGTGAATTCTGTGAAAAACATTTGAAGAATTTTGATATTAATATAATTAAAGTTGACTTTGGTCAACATTTTTGGTAAACGGACCCGGACCCGAGATTGGGCAGTTCCGGAAGGTTCGTAGAAAAATATGGGACTCGGGCATGTGCCCTGAGTCGAATTCCGAGATCTAGAGCCCGAGGAAAGAATTTTTCTGTTAAATTATTTTTCTAAGGAAAATGGAAATGGAAATTGATTAAAAGACTATGGTATCGGGCTTGTATTTTGGTTCCAATGCCCGGTACAAGTCTTAAATATGTGTTAAGCGCTTTCTGTAAAGTTTGGTCAAAATCGAACGTCATTTGACGTGTTTCGGACCTAAATATCTAAAGTTGGAAGTTTATGAAGTTTGAAATGAAAATGTTGATTTTGGGGCTTGATTCAATGATTTTGATGTTATTTTGGCGATTTGATAGCATGACTAAGTTCGTAGGGCGCTATTGAGTTAGTTTGTGTGATCGCATAGCCTTCCCCCGCGATCGCATAGTGTAAAACTTCAAGAGTCTAATTTGTTCTATGCGAACGCATGCCACCTTTTGCGTTCACACAGTGTAGGTCCCAGATGCCCGAAATTATCTCTATGCGATCGTATCTTCCCATTCGCGATCGCAATAGTCAGCTTGCCCCTTCTACGCGATCGCACTGCGCCCCCTCGCGATCGCAATGCCTACCAGACCTGAACCTATGCGATTGCAATCCATCTCCCGCGATCGCATAGGGTAATTTCGCCCAGTTATTAAAATGCCCAAAAACAGAACCAGTGACGGGAAAAACATAACACTTCATGAACTCTTCCTTCTCCAAAGTCCTAGGGCGAATTTTAGAGCACTTCTTCATCAAAACTTCTTGGGTAAGCATTGTTTAACTTGTTTTCTTCAATTTCCATCATTAATTACTGAAATCCTAGCCCTAAATCATGAAATCAAAGTAGAAATTAGGGGTTTTGGGTAGAGTTAGGGTTTTGAGAATTTTGGGTGATTCAACCTCAATTTGGGGTCGAATCTTAAAACAAATTATATATTTGGACTCGTGGGGTTATGGGTGATTGGGTTTTGGTCCGAACCTCGGGTTTTGACCACATGGGCATGGGGAAATTTTTGGGAAAAACTTGGGAAAATCATTTTTATGCATTCAAATTGATTCATATAGTGTTTATTAAAGTAATTGAGCAATTTCTGATTAGATTCGAGCGAATTGGAGGTGGAACCGCGAGGTAAAGCGATAATTGAGGATTAAGTGGATTTCAAGGCAATTGAGGTAAGTGTTTGGTTTAACCCTAGCTTGAGGGAATAAGAGTTGAGTCTTGTTGCTAATTGCTATGTGATCGAGTACGATGTATAGGCATGGTGACGAGTATCTATACATTGGTGTCTAACATGACCGTGAGTCCTTATAATGTGATTTTCATGAATTGGTTATGAATTCCATATCTATTGGAGGATTTCTATATGTCGTGAATAACATGTGAACGGTGATATGATCATTTGATCCTTAGGAGCATTGGCTCGAATCGTGATACGAATATCGAAAGTAGGTCAAATGACTTGATTCTTTGGAGCGTTGGCTCAAAAATGGTCGAGTGAATTATAAGATAAGAAAAGTAAGGAAGAGAAAGCGTTATTAATTATTCCCTTGTCGGGACATTTGGTTGAACTTGTTGGTTCATTCCCTTGCCGGAATTTTTGTCAAATATTTGCTTATTTTTATGTTCCTTAATTGTGACTGTTGTTTGGGAAGTCAGAGTGTTAATGATATTGTGGATCGGGTTGCGTGCCGCAACGATGATATTGAAGATCGGGTTTCACGCCGCAACAATAATATATGAGGATCGGGTTGCGCGCCGCAATAATGATACATGTTAAATGATATGGGTCTGGTTGCACACCGCAACAATGGTAATTATGGAGCGGGTTGCACGCCGCAACAATGGCAATTATGGAGCGGGTTGCACGTCACAACAGTTATTGATACCGCGTACTTGTATTGAGTATTGATTCCTCGTTCATTGTGAACCTAAGCTGCTTTAGTTTTGTTACTTGGGATTACTGTTAATATTGTACCTCCCCATAGCATGTTTCCCCTCCCTTATTGTTAATTGCTGTGTATTTGATTTTTCGCTGTATATTTATAATTGCACAAGTTTATGTGGTGTCCAGTCTAGCCTCGTCACTGCTTCGCCGGGGTTAGGCTAGACACTTACCAGCACATGGGGTCGGTTGTGCTGATGCTACACTTCTGTGCATTTTTGCACAGGTCCAGGTATTGAGAAGCAGCAGCAGCAGTAGTGTGGGACCAGGCTTTCATTTTAATGAGACCGAGATAGCCTTGCAGGCGTCCACAGGCCCGGCGTCTCTTCTTTATGTTCTCTTTAGGTTGTTGCCTCATTGTTTTCGAGACAGACAGCTTATATATTCTTTCAGACCATTGTATTTAGTATATTCTTAGTAGTTCGTGAGTACTGTGACACCAAATCTTGGGTAGAGACTATTTATGACTATTCCGCATTTTGATTCGTATTTATAAATCAGACTTCCGCTATTGTTCTTATTAAATTTCATGTTCTATATTGATACTACGAACTGTTACAACAATTGTTTAGTGATGGAAAGGTAATTGAGTAGGCTTGCCTAGCTACCACGAGTAGGCACCATCACGATCCCGATGGTGGGAAATTCGGGTCGTGATAGTAAGAATCAATGAAAAATACACAGAGATTCATACCCATAGTGGAACAAAGAATGAATATAGACAAAATAGCAGAAAGGTCAAGGATTTGAACCGATTTTGGTTCGATTTTGATGAGATTTTCATGACATGTTTAGGCAACCACCATAGGAGAGTAACCATACTCAGATGAGGCTGTATATGGCAAGTAGTAGCAGTCAAATCCCATGTTTGGTGGGATTAGAAGAAGGATTTGGGGGGAAGACGGCTAGGGTTTAGTTGAAGAAGAATAGGGGGTTTGAGAGAATATGAGGGCGGCGGATTGTAGGGGAGTGATTAGGGTTTGGGGCGAGGAAATAATTAAAAGAAGGGGTTGAATGGGGGCGGTTGATCTCAGAGATCAACGGCCTGGATTTTAAGAGGGTTGGGTCAGGTTAGCATAGGCGGGTTGCGACCGGATTTAGAAAGTGCGTCATCTGGTTTGGGTTGGGGTTATTGGGCTGAGGCATTGGGGTTTTGGGCCATTTATTTGGTCTGAAATGTGTTAGAAATTAGGCTAATTTTTAAATGCCCAACATTTATCAAAAAAATAATTTATAAAAGTGATTAATAAGTAACAAAATATTATTTGTGCACTAAAATGATGAAATAATTGTACATGAGTATGGGCTATCATTGCAAAAATATGCAATTAGCCCTAAAAATGCAAATGTAATTATAAACATACCGTAAAATATTTGAAAATATACATGTTGGTGTAAATGATGAATTTGGATGATTAAAGCACCATAAAATATAATTTGAAGGATAATTATTGGATGTTTGTATAACAAAATATAGAAAAAATTTAATTTAAAACCTTTAAAAATTACGAAAAACTATGTAAAATGCTTGTATAGGTTTATAAACTAAATGATGATGCAACTATACTATTTTGAAAGTGTGTGTATATATATATATATATAATTCAAAAATATGAGAGGAAAAATTGGGTATCAACACCTGGAATTTGCATTGACTGAATAGAAACCTACTGAACCTACAACTACTAGCACTGCAGATGAAAAGGCTAAGTATGGAAATTGATGATGGCTAACAGATTTGAGCCTTATGATCATGAAGAGATCCATTTCTGATCACTTAAAAGGTGCCATGAAGGATAATGGAAATGTAAAGGATTTCTTGAGTGCCATTGGATAGAAATTTATAGAATTTAATAAAGCTGAGATAGGTAGCCTGATTGATTCCCTTTCTACCATAAAGTATGACCTTGTAGATAGTGTCCATGATCATATTATGAAATTTTTAACACTTCTACCAAACTGAAAATATAGGTGTAACCATTACCGATGATTTTCTTGTTCACCAATCTCTAAGGTCCCTTCCTGAGCAATTTAACCAGCTTAAAACAACCTATAATGCACAAAAAGATAAGCGGAGTGTTGATGAGCTTAATACTATTTGTATGGTAGAGGAAGGGAGGATCCAAAAGCAAAAAGTTGAAGGTGTAGTGAACCACGTTAGCTCGTCTAGATCACCTGATTATCCCTCTTATAAAAGAAAAGGTGGATCCAAATTTCATTAAAAAACATGGTTAGTCTCATCGTCCAGGTGGTAATAGTGGTAATACTAATAAGCCTGGTGTTAACCAAGGTCAGTCTCATAATCCTCTTGGACCTCAAGTTGTAATTAAGAAAGAAACAAGTGCTGGGATTTCAAATAAGTAGATCAGAAGAAAGCCGGTTGTCCTCTGAAAAAGAAACTAGGTAATCTTTTGGCTTTTGTCTGCTTTGAAATTAGTCTTGTTCATGTTCTTTTAAATTTCTAATGGTTGGATAGTAGTGCAACTATTCATGAAACCAATGACTTACAGGATCTAGTAAGCATACGGAAGCCAAAAGAGGATGAAGCCAGTGTTGCTGTGGGCAATGGACTCAAAGCAAAAGTAAAGTTTATAGGGAAGTCTATTTTACCTTTTAAAATTAATTCTAGTATTTGTTTAGAAAATACTATTTCTGTATCGTCTATTAGACAAAAATTTGTTTCAGTTTCACTTTTGGACAAAGCTAGTTATTCATTTCAATAAAATAATGGTATTATTAAAATTTCATATGATTCACATGTTGTTGTTGATGCCTTTTTAAGTGATGGTCTATATTGTTTAAATGTGTTGAATGAAATTTTTTCTGCAATGCATGTTAAAAGTATTGCCAACAAAAGGTCTGTAATGAGTAAAATGTCTTACCTGTTATGGCATAGGCGCATTCGTCATATTTCTAATGAAAGAATTGAATGGTTGGTAAAGAAAAATATTTTACCTTTTCTTGATCCAAAACATTTTGAAACCTGTGTGGTAAAAAGGAAGTTTTCAAGATCGATATTTTAGGAACTCTATCCAGGATATAGCTAGCTGTTTTTAAGGCTTCACCTCAAAGAGACTCGGGTAGGCTATTCCTTGACATCATATTTCTCACCATTTCCATGAGAGCACGATTTCGTCTTTCAGCCGCACCATTCTGCTCAGGAGTACCTTGCATGATATAATGTGCCACTATCCTATATTCTTGAAAAAATAAAGCAAAAGGCCCCATACATTGACCAGAATCATCATATTTTTCATAGTACTCACCACCACGTTCAGAACTCACTATCTTAATGGACTTCTCAAGCTATTTTTTAACTTCAGTCTTGTAAATTTTAAACTTATCAAGTGCTTTAGATTTTTCTTTTAAAAGATATATATATATCTTAAAAATTCATAAATAAGGTAATAAAATAATTATTATTTGTCAAAGTAGGTATATAAGGTCCACTAATATCAGTATTAATAACTTCTAAAAGTTCAGAGCTGCTAGTGAAACCCTTTCTCTTAACCTTGGTCATTTTATCCAACCAGACCGGTTATGTCACCCCAATCCCTGCCATAACTCCAAAATATCCTTCCCAATGGGTCAACCCGAATAAAACCTGTGCATATCATTCCGGCATGAAGGGGCATACCATTGATGAATGTTGATCTCTGAAGGACAAAATCCAAGCCTTAATTGACAACAAGATCATCGTGGCAAAGGAGCCTGCTCCTAATATTCGCAACAATTCCCTGCCTGATCATAAGGGTGGGGGTGTGCACATGATCGAGGTAGAAGATGATTGGGACCCCAAAGGGTTGATTGGATTAATTGCCGAAGGTGACGAGCCCAAGAAACCAAAAGTCACAGTGAATCCAATTGTAGTCCAGATCCAGCCCTCTGGGGATGCTGATGTAAATATGTCCATACCTCTAGAGCTTAGAACACCGTCATCCGCAAAGACTGCAGAGCCAATTGAGGTAGAGTTTGGGTCTCCAAAGGCACTTGTACCATTTGAAGTTGCTGTGTTACCTCCCAAAACAAGGGTGCCCATTCCTGTAGCAATGTCAGCCACAACACCATTTCATTCATAGGCCATTCCTTGGTATTACACTGTCGAGGCGAGAAGGAAAGGGAAAATTAGGTCTGGAGAAGCAATTGCAGCACGGGGTATGACCAGGACCGACATGGTTTATACTCCGGAGCATTTAGTTGAATCAAGTAAGCAGGCCTCTGTACGGCCTATTGAAACTGGGCCCAATGATCTATGGCGGAAGATACAGGAAAAATAATACTCAATCATTGATCAACTGAATAAAACACCAGTGCATATCTCCATCTTAGCTCTGCTGCAGAGCTCCGAGACACATAAGAATGCCCTGATGAAGATACTGAGCGAGGCGTATATACCTAGTAACATAATTGGAGGAGATATGGCGAACATGATTGGGCAGATATTGGAGAGTCAGAAGATCACTTTCCATGAGGATGAGTTGCCCCCTGAAGGTTTAGGCCACAACAAAGTGTTGCACATCACTGTGCAATGCGAAGACTATTTAATCACCAGGACTTTGATTGATGAAGGGTCCAGCCTCAATATTTGTCCATTAGTGACTCTTAGAATGTTGGGAAGAACCTGCATGAGATCAAAGATGGGGCTGTCAATGTCAACGCTTTCGATGGTTCCCAAAGGTCCACTATTGGGGAGATCAGTTTATGTCTGCAAATGGGACCAACTTGGTTCGATGTCGATTTTCAAGTAATAGACATCCCAGCATCTTACAACTTACTACTGGGACGGCCTTAGATCTACGCCGATGGAGCTGTAGCATTAACCCTGCACCAGGCAGTGAAGTTCGAGTGGAATCACCAAGAGGTGATTATTCATGGAGACGGTAGTAACCCCATATACAGTCACCAGACCATCCCAACAATTGGAGGAAGAAGGAAGTTAGGTGGAGAAACCTACCATCACATTGAGCGAGTCAACGCTGTGGAGAAGGATAAGTGGTGGGATAACAAGATAGAAAGTATACTAAATTGGAGCAAGTATGAACCTGGTAAAGGGCTCGGCAAGAACCTCTAGAGAATTACCAAGCCTATAAAACTGAAGAAGCATGGCACCACTTCGGGTTAGGGTATGTATGTACTTGGGAAGAATTCTAGAACTGGTCGCCACCATGGCGCGGCCCCTACTATCTGCTGGAGCACCTGATAGTCCGCTTGGAACACACTTTCCAGCCAGCAGACATTATATATGGGTCAGAGGAATATGAAACATTGGCGGCGATGAAGAATCTGTTCCTGCAAGAAGACGATATGGACTGCCATGTCATTTTTGAGGAGGAAGGGGGAGGAAGGCCCTTCCATACAGGCTGTGAGCTGAGGAGCGCGTCTCAGCAACTGGTCCGTCAGAACCACCAAGGCCCAGAAAGCTTCGGGGTAGCAAGGCTGAACAAAGCACTATGCATTATCTTTTACTTTTGATTTTCTTTCCGTATTTTCTTTAAATTTCGAAAAGAGCTCCGATGTTCAAAACAATTTTGGAATTTATCAAAGTATTTCAGTTTCTTATAAATCTCGCTCTTATTATTTCGCTATCATTTACTTTATTTACACAACAGTACTATTACTTATATTGATGAACCGATGAATGTGACATGCGACGAGATAACGCAATAAATGGATATAGACTCAGAAGAGGATGAAATACTAGAAGAGGTCGTTAAAGAGGTTGAGGACTTTGAGAATAGGCCTAAGTCTAACTTAGATGAAACTGAGGTTGTCAACTTGGGGGATATAGAGAATGTCAAGGAAACGCGCATCACTGTTCACCTGTCATCGATAGAGAAGGAAGAGTACATGGAGTTCTTAAAAGAACATGAGGACATATTTGCCTGGTCATATGATGATATGACCGTTCTCAGTACATCTATTGTAGATCAGAAACTGCCGACAGATCCGACATGTCTGCCGGTAAAGCAGAAGCTCAGAAAGTTCAAGCCTGACATGAGTTTGAAAATCAAGGAGGAAGTTACCAAACAAGTCAAAGCTAAGGTCTTCAGGGTAGTGGAATATCCAACATGGTTGGCCAACATTGTGCCAGTGCCAAAGAAAGACGGGAAGGTCGGAGTCTGTGTCGACTATTGGGACCTCAACCGGGCCAGTCTGAAAGATGACTTCCCCTTGCCAAACATACACATCTTGATTGAAAACTACACCAAACACGAGCTGCAGTCATTCGTCGATTGTTTTGTTGGGTACCATCAGATATGGATGGATGAAGAAGACGCGAAGAAAATGGCTTTCATTATGCCGTGGGGGATGTATTGTTACAAGATGATGCCGTTTGGCTTAAATAATGCTGGGGCCACCTACATGAGGGCCATGACTACTATTTTCCATGCCATGATACAAAAAGAGATCGAGGTGTATATAGACGATGTCATCATCAAATCCAAGAAAGCCACTGACCACATGGAAGATCTGAGAAAGTTCTTCAACTGACTGAGAAGGTACAACCTGAAATTGAATCTTGCCAAATATGCATTTGGGGTTCCTTCCAGAAAACTGCTTGGGTTTATCGTAAGTCGACGAGGAATAGAACTAGATCCGTCAAAGGTTAAGGCCATTCAGGAACTGCCACCGCCAAGGAGTAAGAAAGAGGTTATGAGTTTCCTGGGGAGGCTCAACTACATCAGCCGATACATAGCCCAGTCCACTGTCATTGTGAACCAATCTTTAAGATGTTAAAGAAGGACGCCACCACTAAATGGACTAATAATTGTTAGAAAGCCTTCGATAGAATCAAGGAATACTTGTCAATGCTGCCAGTTCTAGTTCCGCCTGAACCGGGTAGACCGCTATTGCTCTACCTTGCAGTACTGGATGGGGCCTTCGGTTGTGTTTTGGGACAACATGACAAAACAGGGAGAAATGAGCAAGCCATCTACTATCTCAGCAAGAAGATCACCCCGTACGAAGCCCGGTATTCCCTGCTAGAACGCACATGTTGTGCTCTGACTTGGGTAGCTCAGAAGTTGAGGCATTACTTCTGTGCCTATACCACTTATCTTATATCAAGGATAGATCCGCTAAAGTAAATCTTTCAAAAGCCCATGCCCATGGGCAAGCTAGCCAACTGGCAAATCCTGCTGAGCAAATTTGATATCATCTACATGACCCAGAAAGCAATCAAAGGACAAGCACTAGCCGATCACCTTGCCGAAAATCCTGTGGACAGAGAATACGAGCCTCTAAAGACGTATTTTCCTGACGAAGAGGTCTCTTTCATAGGAGAAGACATTACAGAATCCTATGATGGCTGGAGAATGTTTTTCGATGGAGCAGCAAGCTTTGAAGGAGTTGGCATAGGAGTAGTTCTAGTATCAGAAATAGGCCAGCATTATCCGGTGTCCACCAAACTCAGGTTCCCATGCACCAACAACATGGCCGAGTATGAAGATTACATCTTGGGGCTCAAGCTGGACATTGACATGAACATTCAGGAGTTACTAGTAGTCGGGGATTCCGACTATCTCATACATTAGGTTCGAGAAGAGTGGGCAACCAAGAACTCCAAGATACTCCCATACTTGCATCATGTATAGGAGTGAGGAAAAGGTTTACAAAGATAGAATTCCGGCATGCCCCCAGAGTCCAGAATGAGTTCGCCGATGCATAGGCCACTCTAATTCAGCATCCAGATAAGAACTTCATTGATCCTATCCCGGTAAAAATCCAGGATCAACCCGCTTACTGTGTTCATGTCGAGGAAGAAGCAGATGGAAAACCATGGTTTCATGACATTAAGAAGTATCTGTCAATAGGAGAATATCCAGAACTTACAAACACTACTCAAAAGCACACACTGAGGTTATCCAATCACTTCTTTCATAGCGGAGGAATCCTGTATAGGAGGACTCCCGATTTGGGATTACTAAGATGTGTCGAAGCAAAGGAAGCATCCAGGATGTTGGAAGAAGTTCATGCAGGGACCTGTGGTCCGCATATGAATGGTTTTGTCTTAGTCAATAAAATACTCCGGGTCGGTTATTTCTGGATGACTATAGAGACGGACTGCATCCAGTATGTTCGGAAATTCCATCGTTGCCAGATTCATGCAGACATGATAAAGGTACCTCCTAACGAGCTCAATGAAACAAGCTCACCATGGCCATTTGCCGCTTGGGGAATGGATGTCATTGGACCTATCGAGCCTGCCGCATCAAACGAGCACAGGTTCATTCTAGTGGCAATTGATTATTTCACCAAATGGGTTGAAGCAGCATCATATAAGGCAGTAACCAAGAAGGATATGGCAGACTTTGTCCGCGACCATATCATTTGCCGATTCGGCGTCCCAGAGTCAATCATCACTGATAATGGTCCCAATCTCAATAGTGATCTGATGAAAGCGATGTGTGAGACGTTCAAGATTAAGCACAGGAATTCTACAGCCTACATACCTCAGATGAATGAGCTGTAGAAGCGGCCAATAAGAACATCAAGAAAATACTAAGGAAAATGATAGAAAAACACAAGTAGTGGCACGAAAAGCTATCATTTGCTATATTAGGATACCGTACCACAGTCTGCAGATCGATAGGGGCAACTCCCTATATTTTGGTTTACGGTACCGAGGTAGTCATCCCAGCCGAGGTAGAGATTCCCTCCCTGAGGATTATACAGGAAACAGAACTTGAAGATGCAGAATGGGTGAAAAGTTGCTATGAACAGTTAGCCCTTATAGACGGAAAAAGACTGAATGCGGTTTGCCATGGTCAATTGTATCAGAACAGGATGTCCGGAGCCTTCAACAAAAGGGTCAGACCGAGATAATTCACACCGGGGCAGCTGGTGCTGAAAAAGATCTTCCCGCATCAGGGTGAGGCTAAAGGAAAGTTCTCTCCTAATTGGCAAGGCCCGTACATGGTTCATCGGGTCTTAACAGGAGGGGCCCTCATACTTGCAGAAATGGACGGAGAAGTTTGGCCAAAACCAATCAATTCAGATGCAGTCAAACACTATTATGTGTAATCATTATAATTTCTGTATGATGTAATTTGAACTACGCCTGATCTGATTCCCATTTAAGAGCGGATACGTAGACAGCCCTATGGGTTCGGTCACAATTCAATAAAAATCTTATTTCCCCCCAATATTAGAAATTGGGGCAGAATTTTGAGGAGGACCCTCAAAATTTCGAAGTTGACTTGCAGCCATTCATCCGTGCAGCCGTCAGAAGCACCAGCCCAGTAAACTGGGGTAGAATTTTGAGGAGGACCCTCAAAATTCCGGAGCAAAAGAGGTCGCAAAATCTTGAACTGGGTCGCAGTCGTCGGTTCATCATAAAAAAATCATTTTAAATTATGTATTTACATCATAGTTTTACTAAATCTTGCATGGCTACTATCAAAATTGCTTTGTTTAGCAGCGCACCCCAATGAAAGCAAGAGCCAAGTAGGACAAGCGAGGACGAACTAACCTTCCCTCTTTACAAAACTCACAATTTTTCTTTGAATGCAGGCACCCCAAGACATAAAATCAACAGATATGATTACATACTCATACTTTTTTAGGAATACAACTCTTAGAATCATCACTTACTTACAAGTGCTATCCGCACATGACATCCCCTGCAGCCACAACATCGCAATCGACTATCAGCTAAGAGATTTTACCATTACTTGCCTTTTACATTGCTTGCATTGCATAGGCTACCTTTCTGCCTTCTGAGACTAAGCATTGTCTCCATCTGCATTTTTTTTGCATTGCATAAGGCTACCTTTCTGCCTTCCGAGACTAAGCATTGTCTCCATCTGCATTTTTCTTGCATTGAATAAGGCTACCTTTCTGCCTTCCGAGACTAAGCATTGTCTCCATCTGCATTTTTCTTACATGGCATAAGGCTACCTTTCTGCCTTCTGAGACTAAGCATTGTCTCCATCTGCATTTTTCTTGCATTGCATAAGGCTACCTTTCTTCCTTACTAGACTAAGCATTGTCTCCATTTGCATTTTTCTTGCATTGTATAAGGCTACCTTTCTGCCTTCCGAGACTAAGCACTGTCTCCATCCTGCATTTCCTTGCATTGCATAAGGCTACCTTTCTGCCTTCCGAGACTAAGCACTGTCTCCATCCTGTATTTCTTTGCATTGCATAAGGCTACCTTTCTGCCTTCCGAGGTTAAGCACTACCTCCATCCTGCATGGCTGAAATATCGCCACCTCTTATTTGCATCGGCTGAAAGATCTCCAACCTCATTTAAATCTGTACATCGGCTGAAATACCGCCATTTACATTTATGCTTTACATTGACTGAAATATCGCCAACTTCATTTAAATCTTTATATCGGCTGAAAGATCTCCATTTATATTCAAATCTTTGTCGGCTGAAATATCACCAACTTTATTTTATCCTACATGGCTGAAATATCGCCAACTTCATTTAAATCCCTACATCGGCTAGAATACCTCCATCCTTTCATTTACGTTTTACATCGGCTGAAACATCGCCAAATCTTGCATTTCTTGGGCTGAATTATTGCCAAACTGTCCAAGGGCGTCATTGTTTGGAGGCACCATTTTCATAGCTCGAGAACGCCATGCCATGGCCTGACGACCCCGCTTTATATTTTGCACATCATTATTCAAAGGCATCATGGTTCGGAGGCACCATCATCGTAGCTCGAGAACGTCATTCATATCCTACAAATCCTTTATTATACGTTTCATGGCCCAGGATGTCATGGTCTGAGGACGTCATCCTACCCGTCCAAAGACAGCATTCATGATCCAACGGGAACTTGCATCACATTTAAAGTTTATGCACAATATGTTTGTATTTCTCATTCACAGGTACACCAGCTGGCAACAGCCATTAATGTGAGCACGTGATTTTTGCCCCAAGCAAATTATTCCAAAAAATATATGCAAAATAATTTTTGTGTGGTAACTTGTTGATAATTATGTAGGAAATACCAATGTTTGTTAACAAAATACATTTTGTGTTAATTAGAAAATACCAAAAATAGGGAAATTACTCTTTAATTCTAGAAAATTAGAAAAATTAAAAGGAAAATACAGAGAAAATGTGAGGAATAATAAATACAGGAGTAATACAAAAATACAGAAAAAAATAAATAAAATTATAATACAAAAATACAAGAAGATATAAGGTATAATA